>SMSR01015075.1:0-10321 GCA_019453355.1 Ceratina japonica | reverse complement strand
TTGTAATAGCAAATACTGCCGTTTAATAGCGAAACAATTTTCCTAATTCTCAATCTACAATTTACTCCTTGCCTTTGAGTCTGATTCCTGGTCAGAATTTTGTACCAAATGCAGATATCATGAGTTAGACTCTTGTAGTCATAATCTCATATTCAAATAAAATATATAAAAATTTGCTATAACCAAAAAAGGGAAGGGAAACAACTTGAGAAGGTTAGAATTTTTTGTACCTAAATGATAAGGCGAAGGGTTAAAACTTTAATAGATTAAAAAACCTTTTAATTAAGTAAGAAAGGAAAATGAGCAGATCTTCAAGTCACTTTGTAATAGCAAACTTTAATAGTGAAATAATTTTCCTGATTCTCAATCTACAATTTGCTCCTTGCCTTTGAGTCTGATTCCTGGTCAGAATTTTGTACCAAAAGCAGATATCACGAGTGTGACTCTCGTGGTCATAATCTCATATTCAAATAAAATATATAAAATTTGCTATAAGTAAAAAAAGGAGGGAAACAACCTGAGGAGGTCAAAATATTTGTTACCTAAATGATAAGGCAAAGGGTTAAAACTTTAATATAACTACAACACTAAATGATAAGGGAAAGGGTTAAAACTTTAATATAACTACAACACTAAATGATAAGGGAAAGGGTTAAAACTTTAATATAACTACAACACTAAATGATAAGACAAAGGGTTAAAACTTTAATACATAAAGTATCCTTTTAATTAAGTAAGAAGGAAAACGAGCAGATCTTCAAGTGACTTTGTAATAGCAAACACGGCGATAAACAATTTAATAGCAATCGCGTTCCTGTTAACGATTCAGTGAAGTGGAGCTGGTGATCCGATACAAGCCGCAATTTGTAGCAATTAATTTGAAGCTCGTCTGGAGAGTAGACGGTGCACATTCGGAATTAACTATACACATTTATTCCCATATTCGACGGAGCCGGCTCGTCCCCTCGCTTATCCGCGTTTCGCATTCACGTCTCATTCGTCTGTCCTTTTGCATGCGCCTCGCGCTCACAATGGCAGGAAATTAATACGTACCCCCTTCGTCTTGAAGAGACCGAGCGCGTCCTCGCATAAAGATAACCGCTTCCAGCGAGAGATAGTTATTTCAGGAGCAAACGCTAAGATCGAGATGGTAAACGCCGTGAAAAGATTTTTCGGAACGGAAGATTACAGAAATTTCCTACAGCCGTAAACTCTAATTGGCGACAGATTAAAATTATCTTACTGCCTCAGAGGAAACTGTTTATCATCCCGCTTTTTGTCAGAGGCTATTAGTAATTCAGATGTTTCTTAATAGCTTCAATCGTTTCATAAAAATTCAATTGCCCTCAAGGAATCAATTATAAATAATCTACATTTTATAACAACGATCTGTAAAAAAAATTGGATGTAAAGAATGCATGTAGTGAATAAAAAAATGATTCATACGAAACTTGTAGCTTTCAATGGTATCTACAACTTTTGTTTCGAACATTTTTCACTAGCGATCATCGATCGCTAATTATTCCCTATAAGATCTTTTTTGTATCCGGTAACTACAGCTGTAGAGTTTAGTCAATCAGTGAATCTATTAAATTTCGAATAAAAACAAGGGGAAGCGCGTTGGCGTGCGGCCACGTAAATCTTCGTTTTCCACCGATCCGGCAAGGACGGAGGAACCCGTGCATGCCGAAGTAATCCGGGCCGCTTTTCCGCTTTGAATAGGAAAGGAAAGGAAAGGAAAGGAAAGGAACGTCCTCGAGCCTTCCGCTCCATAGAGTTCCGCTTTGCGCGTGGAAAGAAAGGGCAAAGAGGATGAGCCAACCCCGGGCCGCGCCACGGCTAAACGCCACGTCGGATTAAAAGCGCTAAAATGAATTCTGCTTCCTCTTTTTTCCAAAATACGCGCCGTCCCTTTCGCGCGAACTCGACTGCGATTTAACTGAACTATTTATCTAATCTCTTTCAAAAGGAAATAAGTCAATCTAAAGGGAAACGATCCAGTTAAAATACCTTTAAGACTTCCTGTATGAATTCGAAGGAGAGTAGAAGAAGTGGAAATTGATTTCTTCAATTGCTTATAAATTGATTCAGGATTCTTTATGAATTGCTTCAGGATTCTTTATGAATTGCTTCAGTTCGTCACTTTAGGAGAATGTACGCAGAAGAGAAGTTTCAAGATATTTTTTAAATTGAAGGAAGAGAATCTAAAACAAGTATGACAATTTTCGCATAAATCAGCAATTCTTCAAACAACTTACAAATCGTTTTCTTCAATTCTTATAATTGTCGATGAATTGCTTCGAGTTATTTCAGAAGAATATGAGTACAAGTGAAGATCGAATGCAGGATACATTTGTTTACAACGAAGAAGAGAAGAGAAGATTGAATGCAGGGGATTTTTTTAATTCAAGGAAGAGAATCGAAAACAAGTATTACAATTTTCGCATAAATCAGCAATTCTTCAGACGACTTACAAATAGTTTTCTTCAATTCTTATAATTGTCGATGAATTGCTTTGAGTTATTTCAGAAGAATATGAGCACAAGTGAAGATCGAATGCAGGATACATTTGTTTACAACGAAGAAGAGAAGAGAAGATTGAATGCAGGGGATTTTTTTAATTCAAGGAAGAGAATCGAAAACAAGTATTACAATTTTCGCATAAATCAGCAATTCTTCAGACGACTTACAAATAGTTTTCTTCAATTCTTATAATTGTCGATGAATTGCTTTGAGTTATTTCAGAAGAATATGAGCACAAGTGAAGATCGAATGCAGGATACATTTGTTTACAACGAAGAAGAGAAGAGAAGATTGAATGCAGGGGATTTTTTTAATTCAAGGAAGAGAATCGAAAACAAGTATTACAATTTTCGCATAAATCAGCAATTCTTCAGACGACTTACAAATAGTTTTCTTCAATTCTTATAATTGTCGATGAATTGCTTTGAGTTATTTCAGAAGAATATGAGCACAAGTGAAGATCGAATGCAGGATACATTTGTTTACAACGAAGAAGAGAAGAGAAGATTGAATGCAGGGGATTTTTTTAATTCAAGGAAGAGAATCGAAAACAAGTATTACAATTTTCGCATAAATCAGCAATTCTTCAGACGACTTACAAATAGTTTTCTTCAATTCTTATAATTGTCGATGAATTGCTTTGAGTTATTTCAGAAGAATATGAGCACAAGTGAAGATCGAATGCAGGATACATTTGTTTACAACGAAGAAGAGAAGAGAAGATTGAATGCAGGGGATTTTTTTAATTCAAGGAAGAGAATCGAAAACAAGTATTACAATTTTCGCATAAATCAGCAATTCTTCAGACGACTTACAAATAGTTTTCTTCAATTCTTATAATTGTCGATGAATTGCTTTGAGTTATTTCAGAAGAATATGAGCACAAGTGAAGATCGAATGCAGGATACATTTGTTTACAACGAAGAAGAGAAGAGAAGATTGAATGCAGGGGATTTTTTTAATTCAAGGAAGAGAATCGAAAACAAGTATTACAATTTTCGCATAAATCAGCAATTCTTCAGACGACTTACAAATAGTTTTCTTCAATTCTTATAATTGTCGATGAATTGCTTTGAGTTATTTCAGAAGAATATGAGCACAAGTGAAGATCGAATGCAGGATACATTTGTTTACAACGAAGAAGAGAAGAGAAGATTGAATGCAGGGGATTTTTTTAATTCAAGGAAGAGAATCGAAAACAAGTATTACAATTTTCGCATAAATCAGCAATTCTTCAGACGACTTACAAATAGTTTTCTTCAATTCTTATAATTGTCGATGAATTGCTTTGAGTTATTTCAGAAGAATATGAGCACAAGTGAAGATCGAATGCAGGATACATTTGTTTACAACGAAGAAGAGAAGAGAAGATTGAATGCAGGGGATTTTTTTAATTCAAGGAAGAGAATCGAAAACAAGTATTACAATTTTCGCATAAATCAGCAATTCTTCAGACGACTTACAAATAGTTTTCTTCAATTCTTATAATTGTCGATGAATTGCTTTGAGTTATTTCAGAAGAATATGAGCACAAGTGAAGATCGAATGCAGGATACATTTGTTTACAACGAAGAAGAGAAGAGAAGATTGAATGCAGGGGATTTTTTTAATTCAAGGAAGAGAATCGAAAACAAGTATTACAATTTTCGCATAAATCAGCAATTCTTCAGACGACTTACAAATAGTTTTCTTCAATTCTTATAATTGTCGATGAATTGCTTTGAGTTATTTCAGAAGAATATGAGCACAAGTGAAGATCGAATGCAGGATACATTTGTTTACAACGAAGAAGAGAAGAGAAGATTGAATGCAGGGGATTTTTTTAATTCAAGGAAGAGAATCGAAAACAAGTATTACAATTTTCGCATAAATCAGCAATTCTTCAGACGACTTACAAATAGTTTTCTTCAATTCTTATAATTGTCGATGAATTGCTTTGAGTTATTTCAGAAGAATATGAGCACAAGTGAAGATCGAATGCAGGATACATTTGTTTACAACGAAGAAGAGAAGAGAAGATTGAATGCAGGGGATTTTTTTAATTCAAGGAAGAGAATCGAAAACAAGTATTACAATTTTCGCATAAATCAGCAATTCTTCAGACGACTTACAAATAGTTTTCTTCAATTCTTATAATTGTCGATGAATTGCTTTGAGTTATTTCAGAAGAATATGAGCACAAGTGAAGATCGAATGCAGGATACATTTGTTTACAACGAAGAAGAGAAGAGAAGATTGAATGCAGGGGATTTTTTTAATTCAAGGAAGAGAATCGAAAACAAGTATTACAATTTTCGCATAAATCAGCAATTCTTCAGACGACTTACAAATAGTTTTCTTCAATTCTTATAATTGTCGATGAATTGCTTTGAGTTATTTCAGAAGAATATGAGCACAAGTGAAGATCGAATGCAGGATACATTTGTTTACAACGAAGAAGAGAAGAGAAGATTGAATGCAGGGGATTTTTTTAATTCAAGGAAGAGAATCGAAAACAAGTATTACAATTTTCGCATAAATCAGCAATTCTTCAGACGACTTACAAATAGTTTTCTTCAATTCTTATAATTGTCGATGAATTGCTTTGAGTTATTTCAGAAGAATATGAGCACAAGTGAAGATCGAATGCAGGATACATTTGTTTACAACGAAGAAGAGAAGAGAAGATTGAATGCAGGGGATTTTTTTAATTCAAGGAAGAGAATCGAAAACAAGTATTACAATTTTCGCATAAATCAGCAATTCTTCAGACGACTTACAAATAGTTTTCTTCAATTCTTATAATTGTCGATGAATTGCTTTGAGTTATTTCAGAAGAATATGAGCACAAGTGAAGATCGAATGCAGGATACATTTGTTTACAACGAAGAAGAGAAGAGAAGATTGAATGCAGGGGATTTTTTTAATTCAAGGAAGAGAATCGAAAACAAGTATTACAATTTTCGCATAAATCAGCAATTCTTCAGACGACTTACAAATAGTTTTCTTCAATTCTTATAATTGTCGATGAATTGCTTTGAGTTATTTCAGAAGAATATGAGCACAAGTGAAGATCGAATGCAGGATACATTTGTTTACAACGAAGAAGAGAAGAGAAGATTGAATGCAGGGGATTTTTTTAATTCAAGGAAGAGAATCGAAAACAAGTATTACAATTTTCGCATAAATCAGCAATTCTTCAGACGACTTACAAATAGTTTTCTTCAATTCTTATAATTGTCGATGAATTGCTTTGAGTTATTTCAGAAGAATATGAGCACAAGTGAAGATCGAATGCAGGATACATTTGTTTACAACGAAGAAGAGAAGAGAAGATTGAATGCAGGGGATTTTTTTAATTCAAGGAAGAGAATCGAAAACAAGTATTACAATTTTCGCATAAATCAGCAATTCTTCAGACGACTTACAAATAGTTTTCTTCAATTCTTATAATTGTCGATGAATTGCTTTGAGTTATTTCAGAAGAATATGAGCACAAGTGAAGATCGAATGCAGGATACATTTGTTTACAACGAAGAAGAGAAGAGAAGATTGAATGCAGGGGATTTTTTTAATTCAAGGAAGAGAATCGAAAACAAGTATTACAATTTTCGCATAAATCAGCAATTCTTCAGACGACTTACAAATAGTTTTCTTCAATTCTTATAATTGTCGATGAATTGCTTTGAGTTATTTCAGAAGAATATGAGCACAAGTGAAGATCGAATGCAGGATACATTTGTTTACAACGAAGAAGAGAAGAGAAGATTGAATGCAGGGGATTTTTTTAATTCAAGGAAGAGAATCGAAAACAAGTATTACAATTTTCGCATAAATCAGCAATTCTTCAGACGACTTACAAATAGTTTTCTTCAATTCTTATAATTGTCGATGAATTGCTTTGAGTTATTTCAGAAGAATATGAGCACAAGTGAAGATCGAATGCAGGATACATTTGTTTACAACGAAGAAGAGAAGAGAAGATTGAATGCAGGGGATTTTTTTAATTCAAGGAAGAGAATCGAAAACAAGTATTACAATTTTCGCATAAATCAGCAATTCTTCAGACGACTTACAAATAGTTTTCTTCAATTCTTATAATTGTCGATGAATTGCTTTGAGTTATTTCAGAAGAATATGAGCACAAGTGAAGATCGAATGCAGGATACATTTGTTTACAACGAAGAAGAGAAGAGAAGATTGAATGCAGGGGATTTTTTTAATTCAAGGAAGAGAATCGAAAACAAGTATTACAATTTTCGCATAAATCAGCAATTCTTCAGACGACTTACAAATAGTTTTCTTCAATTCTTATAATTGTCGATGAATTGCTTTGAGTTATTTCAGAAGAATATGAGCACAAGTGAAGATCGAATGCAGGATACATTTGTTTACAACGAAGAAGAGAAGAGAAGATTGAATGCAGGGGATTTTTTTAATTCAAGGAAGAGAATCGAAAACAAGTATTACAATTTTCGCATAAATCAGCAATTCTTCAGACGACTTACAAATAGTTTTCTTCAATTCTTATAATTGTCGATGAATTGCTTTGAGTTATTTCAGAAGAATATGAGCACAAGTGAAGATCGAATGCAGGATACATTTGTTTACAACGAAGAAGAGAAGAGAAGATTGAATGCAGGGGATTTTTTTAATTCAAGGAAGAGAATCGAAAACAAGTATTACAATTTTCGCATAAATCAGCAATTCTTCAGACGACTTACAAATAGTTTTCTTCAATTCTTATAATTGTCGATGAATTGCTTTGAGTTATTTCAGAAGAATATGAGCACAAGTGAAGATCGAATGCAGGATACATTTGTTTACAACGAAGAAGAGAAGAGAAGATTGAATGCAGGGGATTTTTTTAATTCAAGGAAGAGAATCGAAAACAAGTATTACAATTTTCGCATAAATCAGCAATTCTTCAGACGACTTACAAATAGTTTTCTTCAATTCTTATAATTGTCGATGAATTGCTTTGAGTTATTTCAGAAGAATATGAGCACAAGTGAAGATCGAATGCAGGATACATTTGTTTACAACGAAGAAGAGAAGAGAAGATTGAATGCAGGGGATTTTTTTAATTCAAGGAAGAGAATCGAAAACAAGTATTACAATTTTCGCATAAATCAGCAATTCTTCAGACGACTTACAAATAGTTTTCTTCAATTCTTATAATTGTCGATGAATTGCTTTGAGTTATTTCAGAAGAATATGAGCACAAGTGAAGATCGAATGCAGGATACATTTGTTTACAACGAAGAAGAGAAGAGAAGATTGAATGCAGGGGATTTTTTTAATTCAAGGAAGAGAATCGAAAACAAGTATTACAATTTTCGCATAAATCAGCAATTCTTCAGACGACTTACAAATAGTTTTCTTCAATTCTTATAATTGTCGATGAATTGCTTTGAGTTATTTCAGAAGAATATGAGCACAAGTGAAGATCGAATGCAGGATACATTTGTTTACAACGAAGAAGAGAAGAGAAGATTGAATGCAGGGGATTTTTTTAATTCAAGGAAGAGAATCGAAAACAAGTATTACAATTTTCGCATAAATCAGCAATTCTTCAGACGACTTACAAATAGTTTTCTTCAATTCTTATAATTGTCGATGAATTGCTTTGAGTTATTTCAGAAGAATATGAGCACAAGTGAAGATCGAATGCAGGATACATTTGTTTACAACGAAGAAGAGAAGAGAAGATTGAATGCAGGGGATTTTTTTAATTCAAGGAAGAGAATCGAAAACAAGTATTACAATTTTCGCATAAATCAGCAATTCTTCAGACGACTTACAAATAGTTTTCTTCAATTCTTATAATTGTCGATGAATTGCTTTGAGTTATTTCAGAAGAATATGAGCACAAGTGAAGATCGAATGCAGGATACATTTGTTTACAACGAAGAAGAGAAGAGAAGATTGAATGCAGGGGATTTTTTTAATTCAAGGAAGAGAATCGAAAACAAGTATTACAATTTTCGCATAAATCAGCAATTCTTCAGACGACTTACAAATAGTTTTCTTCAATTCTTATAATTGTCGATGAATTGCTTTGAGTTATTTCAGAAGAATATGAGCACAAGTGAAGATCGAATGCAGGATACATTTGTTTACAACGAAGAAGAGAAGAGAAGATTGAATGCAGGGGATTTTTTTAATTCAAGGAAGAGAATCGAAAACAAGTATTACAATTTTCGCATAAATCAGCAATTCTTCAGACGACTTACAAATAGTTTTCTTCAATTCTTATAATTGTCGATGAATTGCTTTGAGTTATTTCAGAAGAATATGAGCACAAGTGAAGATCGAATGCAGGATACATTTGTTTACAACGAAGAAGAGAAGAGAAGATTGAATGCAGGGGATTTTTTTAATTCAAGGAAGAGAATCGAAAACAAGTATTACAATTTTCGCATAAATCAGCAATTCTTCAGACGACTTACAAATAGTTTTCTTCAATTCTTATAATTGTCGATGAATTGCTTTGAGTTATTTCAGAAGAATATGAGCACAAGTGAAGATCGAATGCAGGATACATTTGTTTACAACGAAGAAGAGAAGAGAAGATTGAATGCAGGGGATTTTTTTAATTCAAGGAAGAGAATCGAAAACAAGTATTACAATTTTCGCATAAATCAGCAATTCTTCAGACGACTTACAAATAGTTTTCTTCAATTCTTATAATTGTCGATGAATTGCTTTGAGTTATTTCAGAAGAATATGAGCACAAGTGAAGATCGAATGCAGGATACATTTGTTTACAACGAAGAAGAGAAGAGAAGATTGAATGCAGGGGATTTTTTTAATTCAAGGAAGAGAATCGAAAACAAGTATTACAATTTTCGCATAAATCAGCAATTCTTCAGACGACTTACAAATAGTTTTCTNTTTAAAAATTTTGTGTAACGCTCAGATTTCTAAATTTTTAAAAGGAATGTACACATATGTGCATCGAGTGTCGCGCATGCACTCGCTTGTATGCACCTGCGAGACACATGTGGTGTGCAAGGCTTGCCAGAGAAAAGAAGAAGAAGAGATGGGAACAGTTTCTACCAGAAAAATGTCCAGCATCCACGAAATAAAAAGAAATTCCAAGACATAATCTACTTCACAAGATTAAATGCAATATAAAAAAGAACCTGACTAATAATAAATGTATCTAATAATAAATTATTCAACCACGTCATGAACTTGACTGTACTAATACCATTTCAATATAATATTCCATCAACAGGATGAAAATTGCAACGACGCAAATAATTCTACGTTCCTACAGATTTATTGAACAATGGAATAAATGAATAGTCCGGACGCGCATATTTTTATTTACAGACCCGGAATGGACCTTTCAAAGTTAACACCGTGGACAAACAGGAGATCGGAAGAGTAATATTTTATTACACGACCCGATATCGAGCTCCATTTCGACATATGTACCTCCACCGCGTCATTCCCACACACAGACGCGATATATTATATTCGCATACTTTTGTGCGACGGTACATAGGACGAGTGTCACGTTTATTTATTGTTTACCGGGAGGACACGAGTGCAGCACTCGGTACGTGCGACAACGGAGGTGCAACGAAACGAAAATAGAACGGATCGAAGGTGTTTTCAAGCTGTGTAACGCAGGTGCCCCGACCTTTTGCAAAACCATTCCTCCCGCGCTTATTTCCTTCCTACCGTTAGTTGACCCCTTGACACCCGCCCACTGTCTTCTGCAAATCCGTCCATGTAGACGTAGACTATACATACGTGCATCGTGTTAAGGTAGTTCTCCGCAAACTCAAAGTACTGGATATCATTG
>SMSR01015074.1:28336-62310 GCA_019453355.1 Ceratina japonica | reverse complement strand
AGACCGTAGAGCGCGGCTGGTCCGCTGAACTCTCCGAGTGATACATACCACGCGTAACTCGTAACGCGTAACGCGAGCTACCAACCGAATTGCAGGAACATTACGAGGACGTACTTCTCGGAGCCTTTCGTCCGACGATCCTTGGAAACATGAATCTGACAAAACAATAATTAATAGCGTTTGAAGCGAACGAGGATAATATTGCGTACCTGATCCTGTTCTCCCGGAAGAGGAGAGCAGAATTACAATCGCGTTTGGAATCTGTTCGCGAAGAACAAAACAGCAGGATGTGAACGTTACGAGAACGTTCGCGCTGCTCTCTCAACGTTTCCAGAGGAGGGAACGAGCGCGTCCGAGATTCGTTTAGCCGTTTTGAGAAAATCCAAACTTCGGATCCCGTTAGGTTTTAAACTCGTTCTCTCGCTCGGCGAGGCATCGGTTTTCGCGCTGAGAAGAGATTGTACGTACGTATACATGTATAATCTCTCGATGCCCGCGGCAAGGTCTACGACCGCGTTTCTCGACGCGCGGCGCGCCGCGATTCCGGATTCCGTTCCAATTTCTTCCTCTAGCGATCGAATCGAACGGAATCGGCTACTGCGACGGTGCACGGAAGTGAGCCTGATAAGATCCGATCGACGGCATCGGTAATCGAGCACGAAGCACGACGACCTTAAAATCGCCTGCGATGCCTGGCTTAAGTGCCCACGTAGCGGCCGCGCCCGCCGAGATAGAACGTTATCCTCCTCCTCCTCTTCCCCACCAGGGCTTTTTAAGTTTCTCTCCTTTCACCGGGGGAATCGATTGGCTCCGCGACGCACGCTGCCGCGGCCGATGCGTCGAACGACGATCCGCGATAAACGCGTCTTCTTATCTCCCGTATAGAAGCAATGAGCAGTAGCAGGCATTTACCGACGAGGATCCGGGCTCGTAACGGTGTCAGAGACCCTGGAACCCCGCCTGGCCCGTCGTCGGATTCTGTTTCTAGGAATCTAATTCGGAATTGACATGATCAGAGTTGATAGAATCGTTTCCGCAGGGCTCGGATCCCAGAGTGGCTACGTGCCGGGGAAAGCTGCAGAACAAACGGAGCAAGCTGAACCAGGAGATCAACAAGGAGCTACGGTTGCGGGCCGGAGCGGAGAACCTGTTCAAGTAACTACCCCGGCGTTGCTCGCTCTCTTCTACGATCTTAGCAAGGGTGTGTCGGTCTTATTATCCTTCGGGTTTCTTAATTCCAGGGCGACCACGAACAGGAAGCTGCGGGAAACAGTCGCGTTGGAACTGAGCTTCGTCAATTCGAACCTGCAGCTGCTGAAGGAGCAACTCGCCGAGCTGAACAGCTCGGTCGAGCTCTATCAGAACGTTGATAGGTAATTTCCTCGACTCGCGTTATGATCGCTGAGTTGAATACGTGGAGAGACGCGTGATTCTGGTTTCGCGGTTTCAGTGAGGAGCCGGCAATGCCGATGATACCGCTAGGACTGAAGGAAACCAAAGATATAGACTTTCGGGATCCGTTCAAGGTAAGAATCCTCGGCCTTGGAAATTAGAAATACTTATATACTTATACTTATATATATTATAATATACTTTATTCGAGCGGTGGTACGTCAAAATTGTCGTCGCATTCCAATTGATCTTCTTCTCGATTTGCAGGTGATTTAGTCGAAGACTCGACTATCTTTGAGAAATCTAAATCATCCCTAGTCGGACCGATTTCCAGATACTCCCGTACCCTCATTAACGATCCTGGTTTAACTTTCGCCTCGTCACGTTTCTTTCTCGCTTTATCGTTAGGAATTTGGACTACGGGGATCGATTTTAAACGAGGCATCGTTATCATTAATTTCCCGTTCGTCGAATTCCTCTGAGCCGTGCTGTTATCCACCGAGACTTCGCAAGGCAACGTCAATTGCAACACCTTTCCTTTAATAGTGACTCGGACGTATTCAGGCTGCACGTCCACGTCGACGTAACTCGTGTCCAAATGCCTGAAATCGTAATTCTGTTGAAATCTATGACTAATCGAACGCACGCCTTATCGATCACGTACTTATACAAGCCTACTTCTAAAACGATACGGTCGTTGTATTCTTCTTCGTTCAACGCGAACGGCACCTTCGGCTGATTCATATTGTACGGCTTGCCTTCCGGGCTGAACAGCTTCAACACATACGCAGCCCGAGGCTTATCCTTGTCCTTCTCCCGATTCCGGAGTTCTTGCTTTCGCAGAACTCTCTCCGCAATTGCTGTACGTTCCTCCGGCGTGTGACGGCTCGTACGTTTCCAAAACCTCTCGTCCTCCTCCTCCTCTTCTTCGTTCTCGTCCCCTTCAAACTGGCTTACTTCGCGTGTTTCCGATTTCATTTTCTCTTGGTAATCGAGCACTTCCGCTTCCCTCGTCTTCCTGTACCTCGCGTAATCTCCGACGATCCCCCCCTCGACCGCGCTGTACACCTGCAACGCTTTTATGCGTTCGGACCTCTCGATCGGCGTGCCGTCCAGCTCCTTCAACTGGGTCAACGAGGCGACCACATATTTTCTGTACCCTTCGTAATCCGTACACGGGTTTCCCATTAAGAACAGTTGCTCCAAGTGCTCGTTGCATCTACGTTCAACAACGAAAATAAGAAAACTGAGTCTACCGATAATAGGACTTCGGTTTACCTTAATTTTTTCACTCCCCGGAGATCTCCTATAAAATTCACGGTCAAATCCAATTTCTTTAGACTCTCGAGCCCTTCCAAGTTCTCTATCTCTTCTATGTTGTTCAACGCCAGGTTCAGGTACTCGAGACTCTTTAGTCTACCCAGGTTCTCGATCTTACGTATGAGATTGTGTTGCAGCAACAGAATCTTCAAGTGTTTGCACGCTCTGTCGAGCAGTTCGATCCTCTCGATGTTCTCTTGATGGAGCGCGATCTCCTCGAGCGTCGAGATCTCCCCCTCGTTGTGCTCCGAACGCTTTCTCAACAGATCCAACGTGATCCTCGACATATTTTCGAGCTTTAGAGCATGTGCTCTGAGTTTTCGACAGTCTTCGATTGACTGGTTGGTCTCCAAGGGAACGTGATCGATTTAACACGGATCGTTTCTTCGCTTCATGTAATTTTTGAATAATCAGAGTGAACGCGGTGTTTCAGGACTTCATCCTTGAGCATTACAGCGAGGATGGCAACAATTACGAGGAAGCCATCGCCGAGCTCATGGAAACGCGACAGGTAACGCAACGAACGCTCATATATTAACCCTTTTAGTGCTCGTCTTTAATGCGTCGCTTTTTTAATTATGTAAATATCATTTTTAATTTGCTTTATCAGCTTTTTCCCAAACCCTATTAAATTCGTCAAATTCGTCCAGTTATCTTCACATAAGCACCTCTTTTTCGCCCGTTACTAAAAGGGTTAATATGTAATCATAATCATAAGCTGATATATTCAGACTAGATTTAATTAACAATTGATATTCCATTTTTCAGGCGACGCGAACCCCGACGAGGGATTCCGCGGGCATCGCGCTGCTGCTGCGTTATTACAACCAACTCTACTTCGTGGAGAGAAGGTTCTTCCCTCCGGACCGGAGCCTCGGCATCTATTTCGAGTGGTTCGATTCGCTAACGGGAGTACCAAGCTGCCAGCGAACGGTAGCATTCGAGAAGGCGTCGATCCTCTTCAACGCAGCTGCGCTTTACACTCAATACGCCGCCAAGCAGGATCGTTTATCGACGCGGGGGTTGGACCAGGCGATCGACGCGTTCCTCCGCGCCGCTGGTACCTTCCGGTACATACACGAGAACTTCACCAACGCGCCGAGCATGGACCTCGGCCCGGACATGCTCGAGATGCTCGTTCAACTGATGCTGGTAACGCCGCGTTCGTACCTGTACTACAGAGACAAGCTTTGAGTCAGTCGTGAACCGAACGATTGCAACGAGTCGATCAGAGCTGACGCAGGGCTCGTTCCCTTTCCGTTTCAGGCTCAGGCGAGGGAATGCTTATTCGAGAAGCTGGAACTTCAATCGAAGAATGGCAGGAACATCGACGTCTCGTTGGATCTTGCTCAAGAAGCGTCGCAGGTAAATTCTTACACGACGTTTTCTCAAGTCCCTTGAATGTTTTCCTTATATATGATTCCCTGTTCGTCGTTTAGGTCGCGGCCGTGTATAACGACGTTCACGGGTTGATCTCGCGCGAGCCGGTACGCGACTACGTCCCAGAAACGTGGATCTCGTTGATCTTGGTGAAACGCGAGCACCACTTAGCTCTGGCGCATAAACACGTCGCTTTGGGATTGTTCGATCGGCCGGTGTCCGAGTGGCGTTCGGAAACGAAGCTCGCGCTCGAGCACGTGCAGAAGAGCGACGGGAAGACGCAGCTGGATATTGTTGTACCGCGAGATGAAAACGAGAGGAAACTGTTAGGTACGCAGCCTTCGACGATCATAAAGATCACTCAGATTTTACAATTATTCAATTGTTATATTTATTATGTTACCGATTTAGGAAAGGCACATCTGAGGGAGGCTTTGGTCTTGCACGAGGAGAGCCAAAGACTCCAAAGAATGTGCAGGGACCTGAAGGCCAAACAAGCGCTCGCCAAAGTTTTGAGGAGGGTGCAAGAGTCGACCGTCGAGAGCTACAACGGTATCGGAGACGAAGACGATTTCCGAGGCCTGTTGGACCCTCCGGATATCATAGGTAATCCAGCGCGAGAGAAGAAGAGGAAATTAAGTTAAAGGTCAGAAGGTTTGACGTGTCTGTTTCGCTGTTTTGTTACAGCCTCTACGAAATTTCAACTGAGCATCACTCATCCGGATTTCGGGCAACACGGCGTGGAAGACCTGTTCAGGTCGCTGGGCCCGGTAGCTATATTCTCGGCCAAGAGGCATTGGACCGCCCCGCGCTTGATACAACTCCAACGAGGCCCCGACGGGGAGGGTTTCGGGTTCAGCGTTCGGGGAGACGCTCCCGTGATAATAGCCGCGGTCGATCACAATTCTCTAGCCGACGTAAGGCCGCTTTCTCGCGTAAGATTATCGTCCGTGGAAAGTTGCTGATCGATCATTCCTGTTTCCAGTTGGGCGGCATGAAGGAGGGCGATTTTATAGTCGGCATCGGCGACAAGGACGTGAAGTGGGCCTCTCACGAACAGGTCGTCCGGCTGATCAAGCAGTCCGGCGATTTCATCAACTTGAAATTGGTCACGCCAATGGACAGAAATTACTTAAAGGTAAAACGGTGAACGGTAGTAGAGGGTCGCCGGTCCGAGCCTAAAAAGAGATCATCCGTCTTATAACCGGAGACCTGTTACGGATTTCTAGAAACCGAATAAGACCAATCAACAGGATAAAGGAAGCGTTTCGGCTAGCAGCTCTTCCGGTATCTCTTCCGGTCAGCCGAGTCCCGCCGGCTCCGTGACCACCGCCCACGTCACTAAGAAATTACCGTGGAACCCGTTTAAAAAGTCCACCACCACCCAACGCGACAGTAGGGACCTGACTTTCGACAACGTTATCCTCAGATGACTCTACAAACGCGTACGGCGCCGGTTGTTGGAGTTCGTCGTACCGTAGATCAAATCTCGGAACCACCTCGACAAAAACGTTCCAGACGTTCCGCGATTTACTCGCGAAGTCCAAGACACCGGTCCCTCGCACGCTCCAACGATACATACATTGCAGTCTTGATCCATTTACAACAGGCATATTCCCAGTAATTCGTGTGCACACTAGGAAATGTATGTTGTACAGAAATTACGTTTCGATCAATGGATCTCGAGATATTTTTACAATTTGGTATTTGTCGATCGCTGGGTAGGACGTGGTACAATGTACAAATGGTCGATGTCGGAGCTCGAATGTACTTACGTAAGTGTACAACGTTAATAAATATATTTCGTTTGGAGAAACAAGTGTCTTCTCTCTTCTCCCCTTCTCTTTCCCGAATTATAATTAATAATTTTTTATAACAGATGAGGCAGCGAGACGTTAGTACACGATACACCGACGGTCCCATCGATGTTGGAATTAACTCTGTTGCATCTCGTTTCGTTTTCTCGTCTTTGCCCGGCCGGTTCGAGAAAGTGCGAACGTATATACACGTCCCGTACCTATAGTACCTATGTACAGGTATACGCGAGGCGAGAAAAAGTAGAAAGGCGGCAAGACTCGGGATGTAGACGGGACGGAACTTTCTCCGTTTCGAAAAACGTATCCGACCGATTGCGCAAGCAGAACGTGGATAGAAACTCCGCTTATGCGTAACCAATCGCAAACAATTTAATAACTCCCGTCGGATTTCAATAATATTCTGTGAGACGAAATTTGAGAATCATGTATGTTTCGAATCTTTAGTCGAAAAGCTTTAGTTCCTGGAACGTTGGTCTCACGATTACGCAAATTCTATGGAATTTAAAATATAATCAATTCTGAAACGTTGAAAAAAGTCTGCATGGAGAATAGCGAATTGACGTAAAGGTCGTAGAGTACAGAGTCCATTCGGGCCAAGAAGAATGTCAGGTATAAGAAAGAATCTTTACACTTCTACACAGACATATGATAATGAATGGTAACCATTCGCCGTGTTTGCTTGTGGTAAGTTTTATTCTATACGCCGTATCGAATGCGCGCTTATGATTCTATCATAAGCGGTGAACGTATAGATATAACTCGGCTAGTTTCGTTGGCCTTTTGCATAAATGTCGTTTCGTAAGTCTGTAACGTAGCCTCGATGCTCGGTAGACCCGACCGAAAGTGGATCCCGCGGTGAAAGTAACGCGGAGAATTACGAAAAGAAAGCGAATCCCTCGGTTAAGGCGAGCTCAAGACTTTTCGTCAATGAGTCATTCGATTAATCAAAAGTACAGGTCAGTCCTGTACTTCGGATGAAAGTATGAAATACCTTTTCTCCCACCGATTGTTCCAAAAATTGATCCAAAAATGAACATTAACTATTAAGTCTAAACTTTGTCCTTTTGGAAAAGATTTGTGATCTGTCCTTGAATCAAATTTGACGCATTGGAGATTTCAAAAACACCTCCACTCGCGTTTCATCGAAATCTTGATCAGGATAAGAAAATTCTTTTTGTGAAGACTACGAAAAATTCTGTTCCTGATAAGAGACCAGTTTCGAAACGCGAGGGAGTGTCCCGTCCGATTAGAGCGTGGTAGTTCAAAATTGAGCGAGAGACGAGGAAGGAAGGAAGGCTCGTGGTGGCTAGAACGAGAGCAGCGTCGGCGGTAAGAGTGGCAAAAGCGGAAGGAGCGGTAAGAGCGTATCTGGCTTTAAAATGATCGGACGAGCAGGCAAGCGGGTTACTCGGATCCAAGTTGGTCGAGCTGCAACGTACCTCGTCGCGGCCCGTTTCACAAAAAACGTCAATCGTAAAACCGTGCCGCGTCCTCAGTAACAGTGCTACCTAACAATTACCCTTAACTCCAAATTACAAGTGTGACTTTCAAACATCGATTACAATCAAGGTGCGTTGTTGAAATACGCTGGAGAACGTTCACCGTCGAACGTGAAAATCTACTTATAAAAATAATTCCGTCGCCGGAAGTGCTGCATACTAGATCGAACAAGGACAGTTTGTATCTATCATAAGTGGACCGATGATCGGCTTTCTCCTGTACGGTCGAGTGGCGTAAGAGCCCGTCGCATCTCGCAATCGTATGATAGCTCGCATGAAATTCGAACGATCGAAACGGGGACGCGGGAACAACGCGAGGGAGGGAGGAGGTAAGGAGGGCGTTTGAAGGTTGAAGAGGTGAGAGAGGAGGTGCACCGGCGCGAGTAGTAGGAAGTGCAGGGCGGTGGGGAGACACCGGAGGGCCTCGGGTCGCGAAGAAAGCAGGTCCCGTCTTGGTTCTCCTTCGAGCGATGGCCAAGACGACCGAAGACGACTACGGCTGCGAGCTGAGCGAAGCCACGAGGACGATCGCCCGCCACGAGCTCCGCGAGGACGACGCCACGAGGATCGAGGCGTTGAACCAAGTCAGACACTGGATCCAGAAACACCCGAGTATCAAACGCTGCAGAACAGATGCGGCGTTTCTTCTTAGATTCCTTAGGACGAAGAAGTTCAGCGTGCCGATGGCGGAAGAGATGCTCGAACGTTACCTGACCATCCGGCAGATGTACCCGAACTGGTTCCAGAACCTTGACATCGAGGATCCGGATATCGAAGCCATAGTCGACGCTGGGTACTTGGTCCCGTTGATGGAGCGCGATCGACACGGCCGAAGAGTAATTCTCTCATGCGCCGGTGAGTTTTACTAGTATTTGAAACTCGGAATCCAATTCTCAGAGTGTAACAGTTCTCCTTTATATAAATTCTTCTCTCCTCAGGGCGGTTCGACCCGTACAAATACACGTCGGCTCAAATGGCTCGCGCTCACAGCCTGATAGTGGAAGCGCTGATGGACGACGAGGAGAACCAGGTCCGGGGTTACACGCACATCAACGACGAGTCCGGGCTGACGATGGGTCACCTCAGCGCGTGGTCCCTCACAGATATCCGCAACATGTTGCGGTGCATTCAGAACAGCACACCGATGAGACACAAAGAGACGCACTTCGTCAATATCCCGAGTTGCGCCGTCAAAGTGATCGAATTCGGTATTTCGCTTCTCAACGAGAAGCTGAAGAACCGGATCCTCTTACATAAGAACCTGGACGATTTGAAAGGCACGATCGATCCAAAGATCCTGCCGAAGGAGTACGGCGGTGAGGTGCCGCTCAACGAGATGATCGGTACGTAGGATCACGATTTCCAACAGGTAATTCGTTTGACGTGGCTTCTGTTTCGCAGCTGCTTTTAAGAAGACGTTGAGGGAGCAGAGGGACCGGATCAAGCAGCTCGACGACATGTACATAGAGATCGACTCGTCGGGCGACAGCCAGTACTCTACGAACGACGATTTAAGTGGTATCTCTGGCTCGTTTCGTAAGCTAGAAGTGGACTGACGTTACCTGCTGGAGAACACGTCCGTTTTTTAATAGTCTCGCGCCCGGCGAGGAAGAATATCCAGTCTTAACTCGTTCCGCGTTTATAGATAAATATTTATTCTTATCTCGGTGTATCAGAAGCCCCGTGCCGGTGGTATCAGTTACCTATGATCTTTTCAGCGACACGCATCGTAATTTAAGATTAAGACGTAATACGCGCTATCGCTTAGAGAATTAATTTCATTTCGTTTTTTTCCCTTAACACGTCAACGGCAACGTTCGACGCGTGGAGCGTCGCGCGAAAGGGAGAGAGAGAGCCGGTTCGCAATTGCATCGAACATTTCTTCTTAGAATCGTATAATACAACTGAACACAAGAAATTTATGCTACATCTTTGACGAACTGTAACGATACTCTTCGACGACGGAAATAATAAAGATATTTATATCGGACAGGCTTCCCTTGCCTCTCATCGCTCTTCTAAAACCTCCCTCCCTCCCTCCGTTTGCTTTTGTTATTAAGCCTCGTTAAGATTCACGAATTCGCAGTCCCGCAAGATCTCTTTTAAAAACTCTGTACTAGCAGGCGCCGTCGTGTAGAGACTTCCTACAATTTACAGAGAACACCAACTTGTAAAATAAATCAATAAAATTTCAACGTCAACAATAAAATGAAGCTTCGAAAGAACTTACCGAGGAAATTTTTCACGTTATTATCGTACAAAATAACTCTACAATTGTTTCTATGCAATATTTTAAATCCTAAGCAACGGAACCGCTCGTCGGTCTTGTAAAGGGTACTGTTCTTCTGCGAGTTCAAATGTGGCTGACCGCTGAACGGATTGATAAAGTCTGCCCAGTATCCCATTTGCCTCAATTTCGCGCAAATGTCCGAAGCCGCTAACACAAACTACCAAAAGAAAAAGTAAATAATATAAATCTTTTCTCGGGAGAAGCAATCGTTTTACGAATATACTCACGCGTTTGGCTAGTTTCTCAGTTTCCATTTCCTTGTTCCATCTCATGACTTTAGCGTTGATCGACTGACTGACAGTGATTATGGTGAGCTGCGGGGAGCCGACGTCCAGGCATCCGGGGAACAGTTCTTCTATACCCTTCCTCAGTAACAATGGGCATTCTTGCGCGATGCAATGAAGCATTTGATTGGTGTTTTTCAACCGACGAGCCGCTTTGTCCTTCGTGTCGTTCAAAGAGATCCTCTCATTGTCGTTGCACAAGTCGACCAGCTGTGCCCTGACTTGAACCGTGGTAGTGACGTCCGACCAGCCAGGGCCGATGCCTCCCGGTAAATAAAACCTGAACCCCCTGGGTGTCAACAGCTCCCAATTGGAATTTATTCCAAGAACGGCACCGTCCACATCTGAACAGAGACGTCCGAAACGTGAGACGAACCCGGAACAAGTGCGACGCAAAGGACTCCCGTATCACACGCTTACCGTCCAGGTTCTCTCCGTTAGCTTGCACGACCTTGTAGGTGTTCGTGCTTTTGTCACTGCGTCGGGAGTAATTGCTCCTCGTGATAAAGTCGAGCAGTGTCCTGGAGTCCGTTCTTCTCGCATGTTTGAAGCAAAGCATCTGAAAAGATTGACGTGTCTCGTAGGTTACGGTTTTACCATTTCGCGCCGAGTTACTCGCGCGGCGGTGAATGCGAACAGCCTCGACGATAAGGACTCGGCCACTAAGTACTTAAACGACGAACGCGCGTCGTTTTACCGTCGGCTCTCACATACCGAACTGAAAATTTCTTTAAACGAAGACAACTGTTTTTTGCGTTTTGGATTATCTAACCCAAACGTTCGCCCCGATCAGCACGCATCCGTGTGCAAGGCCGCGAGACTCGAACCGACGATGGCTCTTCTGCNGGGCATTCTTGCGCGATGCAATGAAGCATTTGATTGGTGTTTTTCAACCGACGAGCCGCTTTGTCCTTCGTGTCGTTCAAAGAGATCCTCTCATTGTCGTTGCACAAGTCGACCAGCTGTGCCCTGACTTGAACCGTGGTAGTGACGTCCGACCAGCCAGGGCCGATGCCTCCCGGTAAATAAAACCTGAACCCCCTGGGTGTCAACAGCTCCCAATTGGAATTTATTCCAAGAACGGCACCGTCCACATCTGAACAGAGACGTCCGAAACGTGAGACGAACCCGGAACAAGTGCGACGCAAAGGACTCCCGTATCACACGCTTACCGTCCAGGTTCTCTCCGTTAGCTTGCACGACCTTGTAGGTGTTCGTGCTTTTGTCACTGCGTCGGGAGTAATTGCTCCTCGTGATAAAGTCGAGCAGTGTCCTGGAGTCCGTTCTTCTCGCATGTTTGAAGCAAAGCATCTGAAAAGATTGACGTGTCTCGTAGGTTACGGTTTTACCATTTCGCGCCGAGTTACTCGCGCGGCGGTGAATGCGAACAGCCTCGACGATAAGGACTCGGCCACTAAGTACTTAAACGACGAACGCGCGTCGTTTTACCGTCGGCTCTCACATACCGAACTGAAAATTTCTTTAAACGAAGACAACTGTTTTTTGCGTTTTGGATTATCTAACCCAAACGTTCGCCCCGATCAGCACGCATCCGTGTGCAAGGCCGCGAGACTCGAACCGACGATGGCTCTTCTGCGGCTCAGCTGATACAGAGGCTAAAGCTCTCGACGAGCCCTCGTGGATTCGCTGATGTCAAGCTACATATCTTCAAGCTAAAGCCTCTAAAAATCGGCTGACTAAAAACCGAGATATACATCTTCTTCTAAACGTCTCTATTTTTTATTTTACGTCTGATAGCGTATCAATAGTACTGTGGTTGTACGNAAGGCCGCGAGACTCGAACCGACGACGGCTCTGCGGCTCAGCTGATACAGAGGCTAAAGCTCTCGACGAGCCCTCGTGGATTCGCTGATGTCAAGCTACATCTTTTTAATATCTTCGAGCTAAAGCCTCTAAAAATCGGCTGACTAAAAACCGAGACATACATCTTCTTCTAAACGTCTCTATTTTTTATTTTACGTCTGATAGCGTATCAATAGTACTGTGGTTGTACAGAGCATCACGTTGATATGGCGAAGGCGAATGTAACCAAGAAAGCGCTTACTTATTTATTAGGTGTCTCTGTACCTTCGCCTAAGCAGAATGCTGCTAAAATACGAGTACGTTCCTTAGAACTGGACGCACACCTGTCGATGGTAAATATACTTCGAATATCCACCGTTTACAAATGCATTACGTATTCATTTGAGATGCCTTTTTCACAGTACTTCAGGAAGTATGATTTCGTTTATGCCGCCGATCCTGATAAACTGTGTAAAACCGGCGACACGGTCTTGATACAGACCTTGCCAGAGAAATTGACACGAGTCATTACACACAAAGTACGTACCCTGTCGATCTCGACCTGCGAAGGCGTAGAATTTTTAAACTTCCTTTTTCATTTCTCGTAGGTCGTCGAGGTCGTTCACACATTGGGCGATATGATTGACCCTGTAACTGGCAAACAGATCGTCGCTAGCAGATACAGGTACTTTCCCTCGTTAAATAATCGATTATAAACATTGGATATAATTATTTTGTATGTGTTTTAAAACAGGGACGATATTAGAGAAGATGCAAAGCGTTTTGGAGAANAAATAATCGATTATAAACATTGGATACAATTATTTTGTATGTGTTTTAAACAGGGACGATATTAGAGAAGATGCAAAGCGTTTTGGAGAGTTGGAGTCTATGTATAAATACGAGGAGCAGCCGAAGAGAGGAAAGACGGAGAACAAGCGAGACTTTACTAGTAAACCTACTTATGTCAAGTACCAAGAAGGTCCGAACGATCCGAAGGATCCTTACTCCATCAACCCGTACTGATTTATACATAGACGAATGTTCACAGTGTTATTAGATTTTTACTACATACGAAAGTGTACAGACTGCAATTCCTAAGAAAATATATATATTTAATTCATTAAGAAACTGGCCCCTCGATTGAACATTCTCAAATACAAAAGCTGAACGCTATTATAATAATAATTTATTAAAAACGTGGTTCGCCTCGTATCGGTTCCTCGTGCGGTACATGAAATTCATTAAATACAAGACAATTTATTTCGTATCTCCTCCCCCGAACTTGTGCACGATCTCAGTGTCCCTATCGATTCTCGTTATTACTATTCAGATGGAAATTCTACAAACACGTATGGTCTAAATATTAATAACTACTATGGTAAATTGAAAATGTACAATATTCGTTCGACCGATTCGTGCAATTAATACAGAGGCTCTTTCTTCGACGCTTCTCATTCGGAAAGGAATTCCCTTTCGAGCGCCGCTCCCATTTCGTTCCATTCGCGTTCGTCCTCGTTGTCCATTAGTTCAAGGTCTTCCACCGAGTCTTGCGAATTATCGCCTAAATCTAAATCGTCAGGTAAGTTCTCTCCTCTTCGAAAACGCGTTACGGGATCGTCGTCGTCGTCCTCCTCCTCCAAAGTGCGATTGTTTTCACTCGACGAACCTTCATCCTCGGAACTATCGTTACAGAGTCTTTTCCTTTTCCTCGTCGGCTCGTTTACATCACATTCCACTGTGAAAAATGAAATTACGAGTCAGGCAGACTCAAAACTAAATCGAATAATATTATTATTATTTGATCAAACGCACGAGTTTTACGTACGTTCGTGATTCGAGTAATCGGAATCAGAATCCCTGGCGCGAACAATTTTATCGAATTCTTCGTCGTCCGCTTCGTCCGTGTCAAAGGAAGGCTGTTCAAACTCTTGATCGTCCATATCCTCCTCGACCTCCTTATCCATATTCTCTATCTCTTCCGGTGTAAACGACATCAACGGATTGATGCTATCTGCAAAATTATCTACTGTACTCTTTTCCGGTTCCTCTACACGTTCCGGGCTACTACAATGCGGAGGCGGAATTCTAGAGGCGCGAGCCTAAAAATGAATAACCGTTCACAATTCACCTAAATCATTACAATTCGGATTTTGTTCGCTATCGATAAAAATCCACGACTACGCTACTTTCGTAGTACCTATACCTTTGCGGTGAGCGGAAACAACCGTTCGTCCACGTGTTCCCAACGTTCCGCACAGGTCCACAGCCAGTCCGGGTTCACGATTTTTATATTGGGATTCTTCTTCGCCGCGTTGGCCTTGGCCGTGCCAGGCTTGATAGCGACTAAATGTGTAGTCTTACTGGTTAAATCCTAAACACGACAATCTGTTAGAACGGAGCCGGTAGAAAACGATTGAAAACGGATTGATATATTACTTGTGCCACTTCTGCCCCGAATGCCCTAGCGACTTTGTACGTTCGGCTCTGATTAAGTTTCTGATGAGTAGGTATCAATCCACTGAAAGTTAAATGTGTCCCTTTTAAAACCTGAGACCGAACCCGTGGGATGATGTCTCTCAATGGCCTACGTTCTCCTCCTCTATCTATAGTACCATAAAACTCAGTGTGAATTCTTCGGAGAATATCCTCTAAATATAATAAATAATCGTCGTCATCTTCGTCTATAACATTATTTTCATCAGAATTCCTATCCCCACTTTTAACATCTTCTACTTTCTCAGTTGCCATTACATTGTCTCCCGTCTCCTCTGTCTGTTTCCCCGTTTCCTCCGACTGTTTCCCTTCTTTCGATTCTTCTGTCTCTATCGATTGTTTCTTCTCTGCATCTACCGTTCCATCAGTTTTGCTATCGTTATCAGAGCCAGGATCCAAAGTCTTAACGTCGTCCTTATCGTTCACAGATTTATATACACTCTCCTCCTTTGTCTTTTCCTTTAAAGTATCTTCGTTTGACTGCTCGGTCGCACCGTTTGTAGCTAATTCATTCTTAGGTTCGTCGGTGGTATCGTTCGTATTCAAATCGGGTAAACCTCGCGTGTCGCTCTTTTCTAATCCCGGAGGCGCGTGTATGTCGCCGGTGTGACGGAAGAAGTGGTAAGCCTTGACTTGAACTAGATTCCCGCATCCCTGCCAGACGTCCTCTCTATCATCTATAATGCATACTAAATCGTCTCCACAAGGGAACAAGGCCCTACGAAAAGTTTCGTCAGATGTATTAAAACACTCGCAACCTTTATTCGGATCTTACTTGAGGTTGGCGGTCTTCGACGCCGGGTCGAAGCACTCGTCCCTTGAAAGTATCCTGTGCGAGAAGAAAGTCCCATCTTTATCTAACAACGACGCTACGGTATGTGCGTAATTCCTCGCCCCGAATGTACAAATGTGCAGTTCGTATAAACGACTCATCTCAGAGAGAAAGTGTCTAGTGTTGGGCCTCAAACGAGTGTGATACCAAGGTGAGTTCGGTCCATAAAGCTGATAATGATACACATCCTACAAATATAAATATGTAATAAAATACGTGAAAACGATGTTATTATAATTCTGTCTACCTTCATGTTAGGAGGGATGTTATCATTCGTCGTATGGACGATCGTCTGATCAAGATCTACAAGCAGCGCTAACTTGCGATCGTTGAGCAGACGCTGCTCATCTTCCTTCCCAATCTTCTCGGCCAACTCTGGACAGACTTTCAACTCTGGCACACTATGTACCATCGGTACGCTAGCTTGCGACACTACCTCGCGCTCGTTCTCTTTGCCAATGCCCTCGACTCTCAGATCTGCGCCACACTCGGCGCACAGATCCTTCATAACCGTGGGATGCTTACATCCTTCTAACGTCATTATTACTTGCCTATTGAACGATTACATTAAGACATCGATATTGCTTGATCAATGCGAGAAGTGAACAATATATATATATATATATATATGTATACCCGGGTTGTACAACGTCTCCCTCCTTGACGAGGAATCTGGTGACACGACCGAATCGTGAGGCTCTGACATTTTTCTCCGGCCGCTTGCCGTCATCCTCCGTTCCAGGGGCCACGTTCTGATAAGAGAACAACGCTCTGCCCGCTGAAACCATCGTGTTCAACCGTACTCTCCATTTCAATATTCTCCCCGGTGGAACGCCAGAAGGGAATGCGATCTCTATTGTCCCCATAACGTTTTAACGACGCGCATCCAGCCCCAAGGGATCCCGATCGCTGTTCAGCAAAATTAAACAGCCACTGTCGTTACGCTCCAGAGCTCAGCGTTTTTGCGCGGGAGATGACATAAACACACTTCGGCTCGCTTTCGCGACATCAACGACGCATACACGAATTAAATATGTATACGTATACACGTATTACACATACGCATTAGATACACTCGTGGAGTGCGTGTATCTCGCTCGTGGCACGACTCCTTTCGACGGGTTTTACGAATAAACCGATTTCGCCTGATTAGAAGAATTCATAAATGAATTAGGTCGACGAGAACGTATATCAGAAATGATATCTTCAAGGCTGTGTTCAAAACTCCCTGCTCGGTGTGCAAATCACTTCGTACTGAAGTGAAGTTCCTCATTATTGAACACGCACCGAGTCACCTGAAGTTGGCTCCCGAGCGGGTTCAAATATACAGAACGTAAACATCTTGACAGTACGAGTGCAGTACTACTTTTATTTCCTTTAGTTTATTTATATATAATTACGTTTTTTAATAAGATGACAAGTACTGAAGTAGGTCCGCAGCCGTCCAGTAGTCGTGCAGTGCACACGTTGTCCGCGCCTCGGAAAGGATGCCAAAGTTTCAGTCTAAACGTCGATCGTCCACTCATAAGAGACGATCTCGACGACCCATTGAACGGTATTTTAATTAAATCGTTTCGTTCGACTGAAAGTACTTACAACTGTCTTCTTTTTTTTTATAGAATTGTTAGACAGAACCTGGACTGTTTACGGGGTATCTGTTTTGTTTAATTTCCACCCAGACCAAGTGCACTTGAAGAAGTATGCGAAGAAACTGAGAGAAGAGGTTGCCAACAGCTTGGCTCAGGAGAATGTCGCATACAATGCGGAATTTTTTGTTGTGGAGAATGCGGGCTCCGACTCATTGGACCCACCGATAAAGGTTCGTCAAACACATTCGTGTTTCATTAAACAGTTCTACTGAATTCTTATTCGTGATTGTAGATCGAGGTTTACAGTAAAACTAACGGGACAACGGAAAGTATAAACAAATGCATTTACAAAGGAATGTTGTTGTCTTGCAAGGGAAGTACTCAGAAATTAGTAACGCCCAACGCCGTGAGGCTGCCCCTTTTGCTATGCCGTGGTACGGCAGGTGTTACGAGGATTGTTCACGAAGTGCTGAGGCGCATATTCGATTGCTTGATCGTTGCACTGCCGATTGGAGAGGACGACCTGATGTGGCTTCTACCGATCGTAATTTTTCCGGCTAACCAAGATGAATACCCGAAGAGAACGGACGAAATTCTTATGGACTACAGAATACCAGACATGCCGGTTACAGACAGCATCGTAATCAGATTCAGAATTGTCGATTTATTAAAAATATTAAAAGCGTAAGCCTTTAGTTATCAAATAATTTAATTCGTACTTGACTGTTTTTATCTACGAGGTGTGGTTCTTTTAGAATTATAAATATGGACGAAGATGAAACGGATGCCGTAGTTACGTTTACTTCGGATCATATCGAAAAGTTTCGCGAAATTTTGTACACCGAAATGCTGGTAAGAGCCAAGTTGCAATTGGGATTGTGCACACTGCACAAAGTTACTCTTTCAGGACACGTGCTAATGGGGAATAAGGTAACAATGAAATTATATTTCGAAATCTTTTTGCAATTCTTGTCTCATCGTTCTTTATTTTCAGATGAAATCGGTGAAACCAGATACAATGAATCGTATTCTGTTGTACATGAACGAAAGAGCCTTTGAAACGCTCCACACAATAAACGTCAATATTTAAGTTTCATATTATAATCTAAGTTCCTTTAATGTCAATTACTAATACATACATCGTACATCCTGTAAATATACTATTATAAGTAAACGACCTGAGAGACAGGTCCATCATCCTTCATTTATAATCAGTAGCTTCGTATGTATATATGTATTTTTACTTTTATATCACAGACTTATTATTAACAGAAGTCAAATCTCGCTATGTATTACTTTGTACACATACGTTACGTCGATAAAACATTTATATATAGTCCGTGAGAAATTAATTAATCCCTTCTGTCACGAAGCTCGTTCACATAGATAAAATTTTACGAATTCTCGTCTACGACGTCCATCTACAAATAAGGAAGAAAATTATATAAGGATTAATTGAGTTTTGATAAAAACTGGTAGAAGTTCTATTAGATACCTGAATTTCTTCTTTTGCTTCATCCCTCTTTTTCTTCGCTTTGCTTTGACGAATGTAATGTAGGTAATCGATGTATCCCTCTGGTTGATCGTTAAGTGGTGGCATCACGAAAATGTTAAGTACTTCGGGTAACATGAAAGGTTTCAACCACGTTACAAGAGGTGTACGACCTTTGGTGTACTGCCCGTCCTTATGATAAAACAGTAAGCCATCCAGAGGATATAAATGTGAGAGATCCGCTAACGCTTTGCTCATGTCAGTGTCACAGTTGATACTCGGTAAATGCAACATAGGAAAATTATTCCTATATGTCTTCCTCTCTTGTAACTCTTCTATTTCTTCTAATTTCGTTTTTAGCCAATAGAACCTAAACTCCGTCTAAAAAAAAAAACAATTTTTCATTATACAGATTCTCTATTGTAAATTATTTGAGGATGACAATTAAATTGAAGGCAATCTTACGTCGCAGTTCATCAGGGACTGATTGGACCAAGCGAGCACATCAAGAATGTAATAAATCTTTTGCTCTTTAATCCATATACAATCGAGAATGGTACAACTGCCTCTGTGCTCTGACGGATTGCCACCTGGCAACGCCGTATGAAATTTAGCTAAAAGATATCCTCGCTTGTTGTAAACTTTGGTTACACCCTGTAAAAGAGTAATTGATGACGGAAATATTAATAGATAAAATTCTTGTTCTTCAGACATTGAAGTCTCTTTCTAACGTACCTTGCATGCAACCACTAGAGTCCTTTTTCCTTGAGGACAAGGGACCATCGTCCATTTCTCGAGGAGATCCTCAGGTACCTCTAACATCCATTCAGACATCATTAACTGATTCGCGTAATACTTATTCCGTCTCGAATAGTACTTCCTCCTGTCAGTCTCCTCAACTTCCATAACATCGTCGCATTCATCTTCGGAATTAAACGCTTCCTTTAATATACCTCTTGCATCGTTAAACGCATTATCTCTGCATCTAGAAATTGTTACACTGTTATCGTTCTTGTTTATAAAACGTCAAACAGACACATACGTATAGAGAACATACTTTTTTTGGAACTGCAATAATCGTTTACGCCTTACTTCCTGCGAGGTATCAATGTTGTCCACGTCCAAGTTGTAATTGTCTTTTTTAATCGGCTTCTTATAAAATATCGCACGTGGATTACTGTTCTCCTTCTCTTGTGCACTCATTACATTATCTTTCATTTTGGTCGTCATTGTATCGACGCGTGCATCGACAAGTCAAGTCCTCCTCGTGTCCTTTAATACATTAAATGGAAAGGATTTAAATGNTGGAACTGCAATAATCGTTTACGCCTTACTTCCTGCGAGGTATCAATGTTATCCACGTCCAAGTTGTAATTGTCTTTTTTAATCGGCTTCTTATAAAATATCGCACGTGGATTACTGTTCTCCTTCCCTTGTGCACTCATTACATTATCTTTCATTTTGGTCGTCATTGTATCGACGCGTGCATCGACAAGTCAAGCCCTCCTCGTGTCCTTTAATACATTAAATGGAAAGGATTTAAATCCACAATTCCCCGAAATTGGTAACAACACTGAAATACACACTCAGCCAACCATCTGCCAGCAGATGCACGTAAACATTGGCAATGTCCGCGTTACGATTTACGATAAAGTACTGAAGAGGGAGATACAGGAGAGACCGAAGAGGGGATGACAAAGAGAGGAGCATGTGGGAACAACATGGAGAGGAGAGTATCAGAGAGGTATTGTGAATCGTGAGGTATTGGACGCATAATTTTGCAAATCCTGAAAGATATTTACAAACATACCATTTTCGAGAATTCGCAAAGCTATATCGCAAAGTGGTGAAAGGAGTGAACTAGATTCCCGACACTGATAAAGATCACACGTTCTACAGTACGATAAACCCATATATATAAAGTACATATACTTTCAGTACAGAAATAATAATTAACAATGTTTACTTCTGTTTTTCAGAAGGATATTAAATAAATATTTGGACACCCTCGAAACAACCTATGCCCGAGTGCTTTCTTAATGGAATTGGCGCTCCGACCTACAAGTGTTTATATGCATACAAAAACTCTGAACAGATTCTGATTCAAAACAGTTCCAATTAAAGGTGAGAATGGAAAATCAACAACTGAACAACTTAATCAAATGGCTGGACACGTTCGACCTGGACATTCCTCACGCGACGGCGGAGGACATAAGCGACGGCGTGGCTTTGGCGGACGCCTTGGCTCAGATCGCGCCCGAGTGGTTCACCGCTGCTTGGAGGGCAAAGATCAAGACCGACGTCAGCTCTAACTGGAGATTGAAAGTTAGTAATCTCAAGAAGATCATCGAAGCCATGATGGAGTATTACATCGAGTGCTTGAATCAACCGTTGTCCACTTACGTCAAACCTGACGCGACCAAAATAGGAGAGCACTGCGACCACAACGAACTGCGTCGTTTATTACAGTTAATTCTAGGATGCGCGGTTAACTGCAACCAAAAGCAGCAGTACATAACGAGGATCATGGGAATGGAGGAAACCGTGCAGCAGGCAATCATGCAAAGTATTCAGGAATTAGAAAGCAATATGCACGGGCCAAAATTAAGTCTGGGCACTAGTCTTAATTTCGAATCTTTGGACGTGGCCGACGGTACTCAGCAAAGACTCTTGGCCGAGTTACAAGCGGCCGTCGACATGAAGGAACAGTTGGCGCAAAAGTGTCACGAGCTCGATCAACAGCTTTCACTTTTACAAGAGGAGAAGGCAGGGTTGGTGACAGAGAACAAGAAGCTGCAGGAAAGATTAGACGAATTCGAGAATCCAGAAGAGTCGGGCTCTATTTTGAAGTATTCAGGTCTGAGGAAACAAGTGGAAGCTTTGAAGGACGAGTTGTTCAAGGTGGAAACGTCCAGGGACGAGTACAGGCTGAAGGTGGAATTGTTAGAGAAGGAGGTGCTGGAATTGCAGTCGAAGCAGGAAGACTTGCAGAAAGCTGCGGACGACGCGAACCATTTGAAGGACGAAATAGACGCGTTGAAAGAAACTGCAGACAAGGTGACGAAGTATGAACAGACGATAGAGTCCTATAAGAAGAAGATGGAGGACTTGAGCGATTTGAGGAGGCAAGTTAAAATCCTGGAGGACAAGAATTTGGAGTATTTACAGTCGAAGATAGATTACGAGGAGGAATCAAAACGGACCGCGATGCTGCGCAACCACTTCGAGGTCTGCAAACAACAACTCGCCGAGGCGCACCACAAATTAGACGAGCAGACCAACAAATGTGACAAACTCGAATTCGAGGGGAAAAAAATGGAAGCGAGGCTGAGCACTTTGCAACGGGAGAGAGACAGATTGCTCGTGGAGAGGGACGCTTTGAAAGAAACGAACGACGAACTGAAGTGCACTCAGTTGCAAGCGGCTGAGAATTTAGCGCAGCCCAGTACCGACAGCGCGGTCGCTAATACGGAAATGATACCTCTCGAGTTCAAGGAGAAGCTGCTCTGTCTGCAACACGAGAACAAAATGCTGAAGCTCAAGCAGAAAGGGAACGACGACAAATTGCCTACGGTGCAAGCGCTTCTCGAGGACTCGGAGGAGAGATTGAAGATACTCAAGGGGAAGAATCGCAAAGCTAATCAAAGGATAATCGAATTGGAGAACAGATTGGAGGAGGTGCTGGGAAGTCAGAGCGAAGACAATAAATCTGATAATATTAATTTAGGACAGAAGATAACGCAGTTGCAGGACGAACTGAAGAAAGCGCAGACGGAGAAGGAACGTTTAGTTTTACAGATCGAAGAGAGAGAGAACGCGTTGCAAGCCCAGAAGCAAAAGGCGTTCGCCCTTCAAGAAAAGTTAACGCGTCGGGAATACGACAACGCGGCGCTCGAGGAACGTTACAAGAAATACGTGGAGAAGGCGAAGAGCGTTATAAAGAGTTTGGATCCGAAACAGAACAACGCCTCTCCCAGCGAAGTGGCCGTCCTGCGGAATCAGATTTTGGAACAGCGTAAAATCATGGAGGACATGGAGCGTTCTTTAAAGGAGATGAAACTAATTAAAGACACGGAGGAGAAGTTGATGCTGACCGCGTTCTATCGTTTGGGACTGAGTTGTCACAGAGAGTCGATAGATCAACGGCTCGCTACGTTGAGTTCCGGTCAGGGGCAATCGTTCCTAGCGAGGCAGAGGCAACCGTCTGCCAGGAGACATCCTCCTTACAATTCCAAATAGCGATTAGCGAAAAGTTATTGTATACGCTCGATCGGTTTGTGTTAGATTCTCGAGACCTACTGCACTTCATTGCCTTCAGCTGGTTCGACATTTAGTTTTTAACGTTTTGAAAGATAAAGATTTTATCGACGAAAGAGTATTAACTGTAATTTATATATGTAGAATATTTAAAAGAGATCGAAGAGGAAGTATTTAATGAACGTATTAATAGGATTCATAAATATATATGTAAATACGACAGATATTCGTAAACTCCGGAATAAACGATATTTCAACATTTTATACACAAGACGTATGTATTTTTAGAGGAAGTTCCTTTCTACCAGAATAAAATAAAATAACGTACCCCGAACCCCATTTCCCTTCCGTCCCAATTTTTCCCCCGCGTATATTTTCATAGTTCAAAAAGGAATGATACGACCACAAACGCCTGACCTAAGTACTCGATACACACTCATCGACGTACATCCTTTCGAGCGCTATGTGTCTCTCTTGATGCAATTTGTCTATATACGTCGATTGTCTATTGTTTTGTATTGTTGGTTTCGCGTTCTGGATTTTCGTTACTTTTTGCATATCGGAGTAACATCTTTGGTAATAAAATATCGCGTTCAGGAATTCCCACAGATTGAATTCCGGCCAGAGCACATTCGTAAAATAAATGCAGGCGCTGGATATCTGAAATTTAATGAGCAACGTGAATGGAATGAATCTCTTTGAACGAAGTCGGCGAATCTGGCGGTGGAACTCACTTGCCACATGAGGAAATCGCTGATCCTGACTTCGCCGGAAGTCCGAATTAATAAATCAGGATTCGGCGAACGGCTGGTGTGCAGGCAATTGGAGATTAGATTCTCGTCTATGTCTTCGGAAAGAATATCGCCACTTTGCACACCTTCGATTACGTTCTTAACGGCATGGGTAATTTCGTCTCTCGCTGGAATATTGCACATACTTTGAGGAGCACGAAGTCTGATGGATACAATGTCGATTCAAATGTACTTACAAGTGTAAGCAAATGCAATATTGAGGAATCCTTTATCGTGCTCCTTGGTAAAGAGCATCGTTTCTGCCATCAGCTTTTGTATACTCTTAGGCAATAACGAAAAGTTTCCTATTATACGAACACACAATCCGTGCTCCTTCAATTTATCCCTGCACAGTGATATTAATTATGAACCTCACAAATGAATTGCTCTTTAATCAGAAATGAATTTTAACGTACTTTTCACTTAACAACTTCTCAAACTTCTCCTCGGCAAGATTTAAAAGACCGTCTACTTCCTCCTGTTTCCTTTTAAAATTCTCAATGCTAAGCGCATAAAATGTAACTTCTTGGATACCAAGATCTCTACACCATTGTAATGTCTCCGCGAACTTATCAAACCTTGAAACATTCGTGAAATTTAAGATAAAGCACGTGTCAGTCAGACGTACAAGCCGAATCTCTACAAGAGTGTATAAAAGGATTTAGAAATGAAATATGAACGTGCGTTCTTCTCGCATACCCTTTCGTATGTCCTCCTATCTTCTCCATCCCATTTTTGCTCGCGTATCTCCTGTTACCATCCATTATGAATGCTACATGTTTAGGAATGTGACCAGTTTTCAAGATCTTCATTGCCAAAAGTTGGAAGCAATTCAGGGTACTGTCTCTTATCCATGACATTATCGTTCCTCACTGCAATTACTGTGTTATTATAAAATAACCGAACGGCTGATTTATTTCTATTGACAAGACCAAACGATTTACCTTAAAATATATGTAATGATTTATTGTAAAATCTATTTAAATCATTCTACTACGGACACGTCGGCAGGTAACCCTTGTTACAATTCCGAGACGCATATTTTATCATTGTTAAAAATGATAACGATGCGTGCAGAGGTACTCGTTGCTCATGCGAGCTAAATATTAATAGAACGTTTATGCCCGTTGGCAATTTTTCGAGAATTACCAAAAGTCACGTATATACATAGTATACATATATATTACATATCTATACCCACACACAGACACACGTGGCGTGCACGTACACGCGTCTACACAACGACGCTTGGAGTTACCACGTAGCATCCATCTTGAGGTATTTAGTTTTCGTGAAAAAATGCTGTTTATTCATATTTCCGTCCACCGTGAGTAAGTATACGTCCGAATCGGCGGTACTTCTGCTATCCAACATTTTCTGCGAACCTCGCGAACGTCGCCCAGTCTAATACATAATATCCCCATGTAAATTTCTGTGATATCGTATCGCACGATGCGAACGAATAAATGTTATCTTGGCAAAATTTTAGCACAAGGATTAAAAAATCGTGTGTGCGCTTAGCAATCGCACGAGATTCAAGTCGGTGGAACGACATAAATCGCCATCAGCACAATCGATCACGTCTTTTCTTTCAATAATAAATAGATCGCGAACTCTGCGTACAACTTATCTTAGAATAGTTAGAGAATGGTTTGCGAAATGTTTAAAAATTCCATTACTTTCTCAAAACGATGAAAGTAAACGTACACTGGCAATACTCGTGTTGACACTTTATGTTTATAATTAAGACAATCCTTTGTCTCATAATTTGCTTCGTGTCAAGCTACATTTAAAACGCGAAACTCTGCNACATTTTCTGCGAACCTCGCGAACGTCGCCCAGTCTAATACATAATATCCCCATGTAAATTTCTGTGATATCGTATCGCACGATGCGAACGAATAAATGTTATCTTGGCAAAATTTTAGCACAAGGATTAAAAAATCGTGTGTGCGCTTAGCAATCGCACGAGATTCAAGTCGGTGGAACGACATAAATCGCCATCAGCACAATCGATCACGTCTTTCTTTCAATAATAAATAGATCGCGAACTCTGCGTACGACTTATCTTAGAATAGTTAGAGAACGGTTTGCGAAATGTTTAAAAATTCCATTACTTTCTCAAATCGATGAAAGTAAACGTACACTGTCAATACTCGTGTTAACACTTTATGTTTACAATTAAGACAATCCTTTGTCTCATAACTTGCTTCGTGTCGAGCTACATTTAAAACGCGAAACTCTGTTTTTTTCCTGTTTCTAACAAACGCGGTTTTCGACGATTGCATTTTTACTTTCAAAAGCGGCGCGTTTCGGTATTACAGATATCGTCGTTCGCAGAAATCTCGATCGCGCGATATCCTCGTTTATTACAAACGATTAAAAGACGTAACAATTAATTAAAAATGAGTTGTCGAATTTTGGTTTTAGTTAAACTATTAAAGAACCATCACGGTGTTTGTTGTTTGAAAGAGACACGCTGTCCTGTAACACGATTGGAGGCGAGAGGTTGCGCGGGGTGCCATCTGGCGCTGTGTACGTCCCTGAGTTGAATACGGTACGCTGTCCGTCGACGGCAAGTGGGGGACTACTTTCCGTTGAGAAGGTGAGCGTGCGTGTGCGTCTCGCGGTCGAGACCTCGCTAGGAGAAAATGAAATCCGAAATGGTCACTGCCGCGCTATGACCCTAAAAAGCAAATGTTTCTTTTTGCCTGTGAGTGAATAATAAACGTGCGATCGGGTGAAATGGAGGGCGGCACGTCGAAGAACGAGGCTGCGATATCACCAGGTAAAGAATAAGCGCGACGAGCGCCCCTTACCGTCCGCAACAGAGCGAGGCGTGCGGTCCGTTCCCTAAGCAGCGTTCTTTCTTGCAGAGCTGTACTTTTTAATCGCCAAATTCTTAGCGGTGGGACCCTGTCGCGAAGCCGCGGACGTAAGTGCATTCGTAATTAGAACGACCGTGCCTCTGTTTCTATACGTATCGTGACGTGAATTGTACGTTGTAGGTGTTGAAGCGTGAATTGGAGCGAGCTAAGGTAAGACGATCGGTCCGAGTTGACGTTTTGCCGGGGTGACACTATACATACCCATCGGCTCCACATGGTTTGCACGTGGTTTCTGCTTGTCAAAACATTAGAATTTCAAGGTCGGCGACCTTGACGTCCGACGGCCCGGCCGGATTTTTTCACGAGCACGGTCCGACCGTCGACCAATTTGATTTTAGCAATTTTTTCATTTTTTTCGCAGGTTTTACCGCAAAGGCTAGACTGGGAAGGGCACGTACATAATCAAACCTTCGAGGAATTGGTAAGTACGGTCGGGATCCCGATCGGGTTCTTTGTTCTCTCTGTGGGAGAGTGCATTGTCTCCGTGAGAACGGGAGAGATGGGTTTGAGGTGAAAGCACGACGAATTTCGGTACGTCGCAACCTAATGGTCAAATGCCAATATACGTAGTACCCCTAATAGGGTGCTACCCCTTTTCAGTCCCACTCCTCAACCCTTCCACCTACTCCTCCTCCTCCTCCTCCGTGGTCGTACGTGTGCTGTTGCACAAGACCTCCTCCCCACCGCGCCGGCCACCGACCAATCGGCATTCACTTCCGGCCGGCCTGCGCGCAGTGATCAATGTATAGATCTCACGCTCAATCCTTATTTATAGAAACTGCTGCCGTGCGCGAGGAGAGGGCCACTCAGACGCTTCTCCCTACTCTCATTGGCCGCGAATAGGAACTACTTTAGATTACATTTAATTTTAAATTATTGGCGCAAATCGATTGCACAGTGGCAGGCCACATTTCCACCTCGTTACGCACGCACCTTTAAATATACAATACGAAATGTAATTGTGTTTTAGGAAAAGAAGTACTCTCACATCGGGTCGAATCATTTGTTACAAATATGCGCCAGAATTGGTCCGGTTTTGGAAAAGGAAGTGCCCCCGTGCATACCAGGAGCGATATCCCTCCTGGGAGCTGGAAGACAATCTTTGCTACGTACGCAAGAAGGTTGCTATCTCGTTTTTATTCACCCATTATNCAGGAGCGATATCCCTCCTGGGAGCTGGAAGACAATCTTTGCTACGTACGCAAGAAGGTTGCCATCTCGTTTTTATTCACCCATTACTTTAGCAATCATTCTTTTTTTTATATATATATCTTATTGAATTTACCGCAGATGCTCAACGTCGAGTGCGTGGTATTACTTCGTATTCTGGCAGGCTAGGTGGAAAACCATTTCTGGACTCACTGTATAGTTTATCAGTGCCTAACATAGGCAAGTCTCACGATTTTTATGCAGCTTTTTCTATATCTTCGTTCTAACGTTTCTTCTTTTCTTGTACAGTACATGTAATTCAGGGACGGGAGAATTCGGGCCCCCTGAGCAGGCGGGAGGCGATACCTACGAAGTTTTACAATAAGATGCAATTGTACAGACACACTTTAGGCCACTTGTCTGCAGTATATTGTGTTCTCTTCGACCGCACCGGGAAGTACATAATAACCGGTGCGGACGATCTACTCGTTAAAGTATGGAGCTCCATCGACGGCCGCCTGTTGGCCACTTTTCGTGGAGCGTCCGCCGAAATCATGGACATCGCTGTTAATTTTGATAATACTTTACTCGCTGCTGGTAGCTTAGATAGGATATTGAGGGTCTGGTGTTTCCAAACGATGTCACCCGTAAGTTCACCGGCTCTTAACGTCGAACCCTTAATCAATCGCTATAATTTACGTTCTTATCAGGTTGCAGTTTTGTCCGGACACTCCGGCATGATCACCTCCGTGAACTTTTGCCCTATTTCTTGCAACGGTGTATATTATTTGGTTTCTACGAGCACGGACGGTTCTGTCGCCTTTTGGTCGCACGTGAAGAAAGGCAATGAAAGAGCCATTTTTCAGTGAGTACCAACGGATTTAAAAAGATGATACGTCCTTTAATACTTTACGAAATTATGATTAATGTCTTCGTTTCTAGACCGAAACCGATTCAATATCACGAGAAGATGCGGCCGGGCCAGGCCCAGATGATCTGTGCTTCGTTCAGCCCCGGGGGCGCGTTTATGGCTGCAGGCTCCGCGGATCATCACGTTCGTGTGTACTCGATGCTGGGAGACGAAGGTCCGTGCAGAGTTTTAGAAGTAGAAGCGCACTCCGACACGGTGGACAGCATTCAGTGGGCGCACAGCGGTTTGAAGTTTATTTCCGGTTCGAAGGACGGCACCGCGAACGTCTGGCACTTTGAACAGCAACAGTGGATGTACAAACGTTTGTTGATGACCACCAAACTTCCTGGGTACGTAGTTACAAAGAAATTAATTGAACAATTTAATGTATAATGATAACATGTTAATAATTGAATCTATACTCCAGGGAGACTGAATCGGAGGACGATTCTAATAAAAAAGCAAAAGTGACGATGGTCAGTTGGGACGTCAGCGACGAGTGGGTCATCACGGCAGTGAACGATAGCTCGCTTAAAGTGTGGAACGCGAAGAACGGGGAGTTGGCGAAAATTCTACGCGGACATAAAGACGAAGTCTTTGTGTTGGAGTCTCATCCCATAGACCCTCGGATCATACTTAGTGCCGGACACGACGGGCAGCTAATGATCTGGGACGTGCTGAACACCGAGCCCATAGCGTGTTTCCAGAATTTTATCGAAGGACAGGGTAACGGTGCTGTCTTTGACGCGAAGTGGTCCCCCGACGGGACGATGTTGGCGGCTACCGATTCGCACGGGCATCTTTTAATTTACGGATTCGGGTCTGGCGTCGAGAAACTTAAAATAGTAAGTAGTTCTTCAACGATTGTGCACAATTGACTCGAGGCATTCCTCAAGGGAGATATATATGATTAAATTTGTATTTTTATCCAGGTACCTAAGGAGTTATTTTTCCACACGGATTACAGACCTTTAATACGCGACGCGAATAATTATGTTTTGGACGANTTGAACAATTTAATGTATAATGATAACATGTTAATAATTGAATCTATACTCCAGGGAGACTGAATCGGAGGACGATTCTAATAAAAAAGCAAAAGTGACGATGGTCAGTTGGGACGTCAGCGACGAGTGGGTCATCACGGCAGTGAACGATAGCTCGCTTAAAGTGTGGAACGCGAAGAACGGGGAGTTGGCGAAAATTCTACGCGGACATAAAGACGAAGTCTTTGTGTTGGAGTCTCATCCCATAGACCCTCGGATCATACTTAGTGCCGGACACGACGGGCAGCTAATGATCTGGGACGTGTTGAACACCGAGCCCATAGCGTGTTTCCAGAATTTTATCGAAGGACAGGGTAACGGTGCTGTCTTTGACGCGAAGTGGTCCCCCGACGGGACGATGTTGGCGGCTACCGATTCGCACGGGCATCTTTTAATTTACGGATTCGGGTCTGGCGTCGAGAAACTTAAAATAGTAAGTAGTTCTTCAACGATTGTGCACAATTGACTCGAGGCATTCCTCAAGGGAGATATATATGATTAAATTTGTATTTTTATCCAGGTACCTAAGGAGTTATTTTTCCACACGGATTACAGACCTTTAATACGCGACGCGAATAATTATGTTTTGGACGAGCAGACGCAAACAGCGCCTCACTTGATGCCTCCGCCGTTCCTAGTAGACGTGGACGGAAATCCTTATCCACCGGCGTTGCAAAGATTAGTTCCGGGAAGGGAGAACTGTAGAGGTGAACAATTAGTACCAAATATTGCAGTAGGCGCCGGCGGTAAGTCATTTTACTCCCACTTCAGTACATCATAAGTGCATTTCGTTTATACGTCTCGCGTAATCGTGGAATATCTTCTGTAGGAATGCAAGAAGTCATAGAAGGTCTTCCGTCTCAAGAGCCGCGGTCCAATATCGACCAATTAATAGAAGCGCTCGCACAGAGGCAGAATATTAATATCGACGGCGAGAGCGCGGCCGACGACAGGGAAGAAAACCTGGAGCAGCAAGTTCGGCTCATGGCTAGTCCGCGGGGGAGCAGGTCCGGCTTGAGGAGAGCCGGGGACGTCGAGGGCGTGCGACAAAGCAGCGGTAATTGGCAACGGGACAACACGACGCCTTGGAACAAGCCGATCCTCGCTCGTCCTATGAACCCCGCGGTTAGAGTGACGCAAATCAGAGCTCTGTATGTTGCACATAATCGACGATCGCTGGGTTAATCTGGGAACAGAAGGGAATAATATGTGTATGGTGTGTTTACAGACTCGCGACGGCGGAAATGGAACTTGACAATTTAAAACGCGAGATGCGTAGGAGACCGCAGCCCGTATTGAATACTGCCATTACTGAAGGTAACATAGGAACCAGATTAGCGAATCGGAAACGTAACAGAACTGCTAGGCACGGGTATAGAACTAGAGCCGCGCGCGGCGAGGAACAAGAAGACGAAGACTTCGAGGTAATTACTATAAAAATTTCATCGAGATTCGTCGATCTTCGATTTCTAATTATTTGTTCGTGTTTATAGAATCCTGATAACCCGGGAACGTCGGCGAGTTCAGCTAGCAGTAATAGTAACGATTCCACTGCTCACGAAGAGGATTTGTGCTCCGACAGTTCCACGTCCGAATCTAGTACTGAATATTCCGACTGGATCGCCGATCACGGTTTAAGCTTGGAGCCGCCGAAGCGAAGTAAACGCAAGCCCGTGAAAAAACGATCTCTCACACCGCCGAGCGATGCAGATAGAAAACGTAATACGCGGCCTAGGAAAAAGGTATTTAAATGTTTCCTAAACACGTGTATCTCGTTCTGTGAAACACGTGTGTCTCATGTGTTTTTCTTTTTGTTTGTTTAAAGGATATGCCACTGCCTACTGGTATCGACGATATCCCTGAAGTTTTCCGACCTTCGGAATGGCTCACCGAAGTGATACCAAGGAAAGCTCCTTACTATCCGCAAATGGGCGACGAAATAGTGTACTTCCGGCAGGGACACCAGTTTTATTTAGACGCCGTTAGAAATAAAAAAGTATATGAATTGGGTCCACGATGCGAGCCGTGGAGCAAAGTCAATATTAGGGTAAGTGTCTTCCTTACCAGGATATCATTTTAAATCCATTTCTATATTAATCCATTTCTATACTAATTATACTAACGTTCCAGGCCCAAGAGTTTGTAAAGGTAGTAGGTATCAAATATGAAATACGTCCCCCACGATTGTGTTGTTTAAAGTTAGCGTTAATGGACGAGGACGGTCGATTGACGGGGGAGAATTTTACTATTAAATATCACGACATGGCCGACGTCCTGGACTTCTTAGTGCTGCGTCAGACGTTCGACACGGCGTTGGCGCGCAGTTGGTCCGAGGGCGATCGATTTCGGTGCATGATCGACGACGGCTGGTGGATAGGTCAGATACAGTCGATGGAGCCGTTGGACGAGGATTTCCCGGAGTCGTTCTTCATGTGTTTCCGCGTTAGGTGGGATAACGGGGAGTATGAAAGAATGAGTCCTTGGGATCTCGAACCGATCGACGAAAACAGTACGTTAAGATTCTCGTTGTTGCCGTTTGAACGCCGTTTCGAATTAACATTTAATTCGTTCCGCTATACTAGGACTCCCCGCAGAATTAGGTGGCGCGGTTCCTGTGCTGCCGGAGGAGATACAGTCGATCCTTTACCAGCCGCACCCGGAGGAGTGGCCGATGGGCGACAGGGAGGGCACCTGCCGCAGGATCATACGCGGACTGGACCAAGTGATGAGCCTGGCGATCGCCGAACCGTTCATGGCACCTGTTGATCTCAACGCGTACCCGACGTACGCGTTCTTCGTCGAGTACCCCATCGACCTGACGACCATCAAAGCTCGTTTTGATAATCATTTTTATCGACGAATCACGTCCGCGCAATTCGACGTTAGATACCTGGCGACGAACGCGGAACAGTTCAACGAGTCGCACAGTCAAATAGTGAAGCACGCGAGGATAGTCACTGACCTATGTCTGCGTATTATAAAGTAAAATCTCATTTATCCTCGTAAAACAGTGGCCCGTTGAATCGCGGCTGATTTTTATTGATAAAAATGTAAAATAAATTCTGAATTCGTTACGCAGAGAGCCTACGGACTTGGACGTGCCGGCTCTCTACCATCAACTGGTAGACACGTATCATTCCTCCGAATCGGAGCCCGAGGTGGAAGACGTGAAGGACAGGCCTTCGACCAGCACTCAGAGAGCGACTTCGAGTAGGAATCTACGCTCGCAAGAAGTACCGACCGACTGGAGGATAAATTGTCGTCAATTACTAGAAACGTTGTGGCAGTGCGAAGATTCCATTCCTTTCAGGTAAGTCGATTTTGGTACGTTAGACTGACATCATCAATGCTTATGTTCTTGTTACGTTTTACAGAGAACCGGTCGACAGACTGGAACACCCGGATTATCATCAGATCATAGACACGCCGATGGATCTGCGTACGGTGAAGGAGGATCTGCTAGGAGGAAACTACGAAACTCCTTTAGAGTTTGCCAAAGATATGCGATTAATATTTACTAACAGCCGGAATTATAATACTAATAAGCGATCGAGGGTACGTCTCGTATTAGAACGATTTTTTTACTATGTAATCGGGATAAATGTAATCGTCGATTTTTATTGCAGATATACTCGATGACAATAAGATTGTCGGCTATGTTTGAGGAACACATGCGTAAGATTCTGTCGAACTGGAAGTCTGCGAGGAAACGGAATACTAACGCAAAGAATACGAAAGGGAAGGCTAGAAGGGGTAAAGTTCGGCTGACGAACGGCACCGGTGCGTCCTCCTTCATTCGACTTAAATCCATGATGATCTAAAACGAATCAGAGTAATTTAAACAAACGTATATTTGCAGGACCTTCGAAATCGAAGAACGCCTGTACCGACGACGACGACGACGCCATGAACAGCGAGGACGACGACGTAGATACAGGCGAACAAGAAAAGAATGACGTCAACGTCTCTGCGCCAGGTATTTATTCGCTGAAACGAAATAATCAGTATTAATAATTAATTATTTACTCATAAACCTGTCGTTCGTCTTGCAGGACCATCGCGGATGACGAACGGGCACACGAAGCGTGTGGCCGCGACGCGGCCGACGCTGAAACTGCGGATCTCTCGATCGAAGGTGCCTAAGAGACCGAAAGAGAGTGAAAGTGAGGAGGCCAGTGATTCGTCGTCGGACAGTGATAGTAGTGGTAGTGTGCCGATGAGGAGAACGCGAGCTAGAAAAACGGTACCTAGTGTTAGTGCTGACAGTGATTCCGGGGACGAGTACACGCCCGGCGGGCGCGGGAAGCAGACCCGCAAGAACCGTGCAAAAAATAGTAAAAATAACAATAGGCAAGTTAAGACGAAGACGAAACAGAACAGTTACGAGAACACGAAGAGCGACGACTTCGAGGAGGACGAGGCGTCCAGCGGGAACGAGCTGTCGGACGACGAGAGCGAAGAGGAAGTTATTAACAGGAGTAGAACGAGATCTCGGAAGTTGGCGTCCGCGTCCGAACACGAGGACAGTATAAAGAACACGCCGAGAAGTAGGCGGAACAATATAGAGAGCCAGAGCGAGGAGGAGGAGGAGGAGGACGATGAAGAGGAGGACGAAGAAGAAGAGCAGTCGCAGAACGAAATGAATAATCACGATTCGGACAGCGAGGACTCGGAGGAAGGGCCGTACGTGGCGTCGAGATCTCAGAGGCGAGTCCGGGCGACGAGGGAGGCGCAGAACG
>SMSR01015074.1:5038-28275 GCA_019453355.1 Ceratina japonica | reverse complement strand
CCGAAAGAGAGTGAAACTGAGGAGGCCAGTGATTCGTCGTCGGACAGTGATAGTAGTGGTAGTGTGCCGATGAGGAGAACGCGAGCTAGAAAAACGGTACCTAGTGTTAGTGCTGACAGTGATTCCGGGGACGAGTACACGCCCGGCGGGCGCGGGAAGCAGACCCGCAAGAACCGTGCAAAAAATAGTAAAAATAATAATAGGCAAGTTAAGACGAAGACGAAACAGAACAGTTACGAGAACACGAAGAGCGACGACTTCGAGGAGGACGAGGCGTCCAGCGGGAACGAGCTGTCGGACGACGAGAGCGAAGAGGAAGTTATTAACAGGAGTAGAACGAGATCTCGGAAGTTGGCGTCCGCGTCCGAACACGAGGACAGTATAAAGAACACGCCGAGAAGTAGGCGGAACAATATAGAGAGCCAGAGCGAGGAGGAGGAGGAGGAGGACGATGAAGAGGAGGACGAAGAAGAAGAGCAGTCGCAGAACGAAATGAATAATCACGATTCGGACAGCGAGGACTCGGAGGAAGGGCCGTACGTGGCGTCGAGATCTCAGAGGCGAGTCCGGGCGACGAGGGAGGCGCAGAACGTAGAAATTGTACAAAATTCGCGGAGATCGTGCAAGCGGCCTCGGTACAACGAGGAGAGCGACGAAAGCAATACGGCGCCGGTTCGGAACCGACGCAAAATTAAACGCCGATACTACGCGGAGGAGAGCGACGAGAGCCCGGAACCGGAGAACGACCAGGCGGGGATCAGCATAAGCAGCCGGGGCCGCGTGCGCAAGATGACGGAAAAGTTGCGAGCTTTCAAGCAGCACAGGAGAACGCAGCAGGAGTAGTGTAAAGATTTTAAACGTTATTTGATAATCGATTATTTTCGAACGTACGATTGTACACTCGTAATCATTGTAGAACTATACTGAACGCGCGTATTGCCCGGGATAAGGTCATTAAGTAGAGACTGTATGTAGAAACACTTGAGATTGTCATAGCGATTCGTGGTAAACGCGGAGTACTTCCATTATTACGGGGCACATTACGAATTTTATTTTTTTATGTTTAAATATGCTTGATCGGCCGATGGCGGAGACTTTTGTAGCAAGCGGAAACAGTGTGAGCGTGTTCTGTAACACTAATTTCCTTTGTACATCGCTCCTCTCCTTCGAATTCCATACCTATTCATGGTTATTCGCAATTGAACAAACTACGTCAATGGAATAACGATGATGTTGTTAACATAATTATTTTTACAATCCTCAACTGTTGTCGATACACTTCTAAAGCTGTACGTTTGGGCATCCTCGATTGTATTCTAAGGTAAATGGCAAGCGAGAGTGAGGCGACGTAACGATAGTGTTTATATTGCATTGTTGAACATGTGTTATTGTACCTGGAGTCGAAAGGAGAACACCGGTCATTCTTCATCAGGGAGCACTGAGTTCGAGTTTCATTTTCCCAACGGACAATTGTTACTTCAACGTGGAATCAATTATTAAAAAAGAAAAAATCAATCTGTATCGTACGTTCGTTTCGACTTGATGAAGGTGGACGAATAAGAATAGAATCTATCTTTTTAATACAACGATAATCTAACTTGCAGAATTTAGTATTCGCGTACTTGTATATTTTTCTATTGAGATATTGTGTTTCGTATGTCCTTAACGAAAATAAAACTGATTTCTCAAATCTACAGCCGAATTGCACATGTACGCATGAGAAACATTGAAAGTTCTACTGTTCATTTATTTGCGTCTAACGTTCGATCGCTGAAAAAAACGAAGTTGTACTTATTATACGTGAATGAGGCAGTGCCTTTACAAACATATGATTTGTTTAGCGAAGCGTATTCTTATTTCGCAGCCGAACGTCCGATTGATGGTTTCGTTTACTGGGCACTGTTTTCGCTTTTTGCAGCTATACTTAAACTTGGTCATTTGTAAATACGTACGTGCGCGAGGTAAACAGCACTGTTTTAATGTGTTAAAGGGGAACGCGTGGTCCGCGCGCGGCCCGTAGTTTAACGTAGTGAATTTTTACATGTAATTTGTATGTCCATTAGAAAGTTAAGAACCAATGCTCGTGCGATTTTAGAATTTTCATATATAGAGAAATAGGCGTTTTTCAAATTTGTATAGCATACTAACGAATTGATTCACTTGCTACACATACAACAGGATATGGGAGTTGATCGAAAGACAGTTCTACAGCCGGCAGAACTGAACAAGGATTCGTGCACAAATATTGGAAGTGTCGACTGTCTCGAGCCATTGTGATATTAGCTTAAGAATAATATTAAATATATATATATATATACATGCATATATATATATATATATATATATGATAATAATAATAATAATTAGGAGTGTAACGGATATTTTTTTAATAACGCCTTACAAAAAAGGGAATCATATCATACGTGGTCTTACGAAGTTAAACATCCGATCATGTTAATTTACAATACGATTAACTTCAATCATCTATTACTATTATTATTATTAATTATTTTACGATTAAACGGTATTTCTAATACCCAGAATTAATATAATTTCCTGTACATAGAACTGTAGTTAAATTAACAAAACTTAACGGGACACGACGATAGTTTCGATTTATGTAAACTTTACAAGCCCCTTAGTTGTGGAGATCGTTTTATCCTATAATGTATACTTAGTTAATCAGAGCCCACCTTCACCAATAAAAAAAATAAATTGTTTCATAAATGTATCTTATTTCATTCATTTACCTGTTGCCTCTGATTCTACAATCTCTTTTGTTTCGTACGTTCAAATTCAAAGTACTGATGCGGAATCCATGATGGCTGCCACCGGCGTTACCTGGCAACCGCGTCCGGCGATTGCGCTCACGGCTGTTGTAAAATTACATTTATCCCGTTTTTAGAACTCCTTGCAAAAGAAAAAGCATTATAGTAATTATAATAATCCGTATCTGTAGNTACAATCTCTTTTGTTTCGTACGTTCAAATTCAAAGTACTGATGCGGAATCCATGATGGCCGCCACCGGCGTTACCTGGCAACCGCGTCCGGCGATTGCGCTCACGGCTGTTGTAAAATTACATTCATCCCGTTTCTAGAACTCCTTGCAAAAGAAAAAGCATTATAGTAATTATAATAATCCGTATCTATAACGATAGTCCAGTCTTTAGGATATTAAAGAATAATGAGAGAGAAATAATTCGTCAAGTCTCGTAATTGAAATCGGAGTTTCGTTATTCTTCCACGTACGGCGCTACGGTCAACATCCCTCAAGCCGTACACACATACACCCATATACACAACAGTTGAAAACGTGTGGTGTGGGTTCTTTTAGCTGCTCGGTTTACGGTAAGGTGGAATGGAATAAAACCATCCAAATATAATCAAAGTAATCTCTTATTACGACAAAAGGAAAACTGAATATTATACGAAGTTCCGTTTGTTCTACGTACCGCCGTCGTTAAGAATACTATATTTTCCTGCTAACGGTATAATTTTATTGTATTTCGCGTACTTAAATTCTAATACATCGGATTTTGACGTTCCGTTGTTTCTAAAAGGAAAGTAAGTATATTCCCCCTGAAATCGAATATTCCTAACGATATTTTCGAAGATTCTTGTGGAAATATTTATCGGTTTGTGTTCTTCGGTGAAATTGTGAAAACACGAAAACGTGACTTAACCTTCAAGTTTCAATAAAAGATTACTGTGTTCGCTCTCGTCAGATTTGATCATCATTCAAGTTTATTGTTTTTCAGATGCCTGAGGCAAAGATCAAAGAAGTGAAAGATTCTTCCCCGAAGAAGGCTGGCGAGTCTTCGGGGAAACCAGCTGGAAAGAGAGGTCGCATCAGGCCGAGGAACTATGACCTGGGAAATGGTGTGTACAGATTCAGCCGGTCGCGTATGTACCACAAGAAGGCGATTTACAAATTTGTCCAAAAGAAGACGCCAAAAACTGTACGTTTAACAACATCCCTTGCACCTCATTTATTTACATTGTCGTTTTTAACGNGAGGTCGCATCAGGCCGAGGAACTATGACCTGGGAAATGGTGTGTACAGATTCAGCCGGTCGCGTATGTACCACAAGAAGGCGATTTACAAATTTGTCCAAAAGAAGACGCCAAAAACTGTACGTTTAACAACATCCCTTGCACCTCATTTATTTACATTGTCGTTTTTAACAAACGTTTGATAACAGGAGAAGCCCAAGAAACCAATCACCATTGAGAAGAAAATCAGTGGTGACAAGAATGGAGAGAAACGTATCGTGCTATTGAAGAAGAGGCGCGCAAGTTATCCCACTGCAGATCCAGTCACCGTTCACCACTCGAAGAAGTGTTTCAGTGACCACCGTCGATATTTGAGGCCTTCGCTGAAACCAGGAACAATTTGTATCCTACTTNCTATTGAAGAAGAGGCGCGCAAGTTATCCCACTGCAGATCCAGTCACCGTACACCACTCGAAGAAGTGTTTCAGTGACCACCGTCGATATTTGAGGCCTTCGCTGAAACCAGGAACAATTTGTATCCTACTCGCCGGTGCTCACAAAGGAAAACGTGTCGTTTTCTTGAAACAGCTTAAGAGCGGTTTACTCTTGGTCACAGGTGAGTTTAATCCAAAACTAACACAAGCTTTACAATAAAACCAAGAGTCTAACGAAATATTCTTGAAAACAGGTCCGTTCTTGATAAACGCCTGCCCGCTGCGAAGAGTCAGCCAGAATTACGTGATCGCCACGTCCACGCGCGTCAACATCTCCGGTCTGAAGCTCCCGGCTCACATCAATGATGATTACTTCAAAAGGAAACGCGAGAAGCGCGCGAAGAAGGAGGAGGGCGATATTTTCAGTAAAAAGAAGGACGAATACAAACCGAGCGATCAGCGGAAAGCCGACCAGAAAATAGTCGATAAATTCGTCATCTCTGCTATTAAGAGGAACAAGGAGAAAAAGTTATTGTTTACGTATCTGTCGGCGATGTTCGGCCTGCGAAGCAGCCAGTACCCGCACAGATTAAAGTTCTAAGCCTTTTGTGATTTCGATACAAATACAGAACAATAAACAGAAATCCCGAATAGAATTCTCTTACCATTTTCCTAATTACAGCTGCGTATAAAATTTCAACTGCATAAACCTATTGTAAGAACGCGAATTAATATGGAGAATTGAAAGCTTATGGCCTTTATGTAAGTCTTATTAATTACAGGTTTATAAAATCGACGTACATGCTATTGCTATGTGTATATATATATATATGTAATTGAGATTGTCCGCGATGAGCACGCATGCGTCAGACAGACTGGAACATCAAACACGCCAAGATCGAATAGCACCCACTGTGGTATTATGATACCGTAATTATGTAAAGTATATCGTTTGCCTCGAAAATATGCGTATATCTCGGCGGATGGTTTTCAGTTTAATCCAGTCAGCGGTGGCCAGCATCTGAGCAGTGACATCATCGCGCGGGATTAGACAGTGTAAATAAGTGTTGCTAGCCGTTGCTTTATATGACATGTGACACATCATCCTCAAATGTCTTCCCCTAAAAGCATCGAATATTCCGGCAATTACCAACGGTTCAACGATGACACGAGCGTGTCGGCCGAACACGACGTCTCCCATCGACCAGGCCAAAGTGAGTCCGAACAATCCCCAAAGAATATCGGCTAAACTCCGACCGAGAGTGCAAAGTGGATTTTGACAGCCGCATATTGTTGTCATTTCGAACGTTTCTCGTGTTACACAACGTCTGTTTATGTACATACATTATGTGCACAATTAATGTGCGATTTCTAACAAATATTCGACGATGCATGAATAATTTTAATGTCGTGGGACTCTGATTGTTAGACAACTGTGCATGCCACTTGATTATGTTTATCGAGCTTTAGAAGGATTCTTGCTCGTCTCTTAATACTTGTTATGTGCTGTTTTCATGTTATTTATTTTTTATATTTATTTCTTACTGTAGAATATGGATCTACGCTACCCTGTTCTTCTTTAAACAATCATACAAGCCCTCCTGCTGAAAGTACAAGAACGACTGATCAATATATTCATAAATTTGACACAGATGATGTGCAAAGGGAGACGGTATCTGAGAATGCGATACTCCCGTCGCACGATTCGCTCGCGGATCATGATTTGCATTGGGAAATGAATTATCATGAAGCCGCAATATTTTTGGAGGTACGTACACACGCACGTCGACAGCTCTCACGTGTGAACTATGAATTGTGTATTTTTACAGGAGGGCAGAAACAATGAAAAGTTCGACTCTCACCCGAAGCATCCAGGGGACCTGCCGGCGTATTTATTAGTGCACAACAATTGGTATTACGGATTAGACCTGTTAACTTCCCTCCTACTCTTGGCTTTGGCCCTTGTAGAGGATCCAGCTGTGCCACTCTTCAGCGTGAGCTTACTCATCTCCTCTTTTAATTCCTTTGTACCTTTTTCGTTCCCTTAAATCGTCGTTTTTATCTTAGATGCCGGTATGGGCACACGGATCTATAGAACTGTTCGCTCTGATAATCATAGGCACAGAATTGGGTCTGAAGTTAAGATGGATCGGCTGGTCCACGATGCTGAGACACAAACGGACGATGTTGAAGGTAAAAACCATTGAACATCTAGATTTCATTTCATCTACGAACCTTCCTGCATGTATCATCTTATTTAAAAATATTGTTAACGAACAGACTGTTGTAAGATCTGGGTAGTTTTCTTCCACTACTCGATACGCCTTGAGAACAACGTATAATGCTGTCTTCTACAAAAAGCAAGAGAGTACTAATGAGAAGATAAGAAACCGTACTGCAACCGTTCAGATTAAAGCCTTTGTGTAGGGGAGAGAACGATCGATTCATTTGTTCGTTTTATATACATATATATATGTCACGTATGTTAATGCTCTGTGGAATACAATTTGAATTAATAATGTATGTATGTATGCTATATGAATAATGAGACCGACTTATTATTATTGACGCTTGTCCATATTAATGTCTGTGTTGCACAACGATTTAAAAGTATTAGACACCGATTATACGCTTATCAATGCGAAAGGAAAATTCTGTCGTTACTCCAAATGGAATTTTCTACAATTCGATAAATCTGTAACATTTGTATTTNAAAAGTATTAGACACCGATTATACGCTTATCAATGCGAAAGGAAAATTCTCTGTCGTTACTCCAAATGGAATTTTCTACAATTCGATAAATCTGTAACATTTGTATTCACTGTCTGTTCCAGTGTATCACGTTAGTGATCATGTTCGTAGAAGCACTGACAGTATTAGTGCGGCAGTCCTCGCATTTCCGCGTGACGCGCGCCCTGAGGCCCATTTTTTTAGTCGATACCAAATGCTTCGGTGGCGTGCGGCGATTCATAAGGCAAATACTTTTAACGCTACCACCGATACTCGATATGTTGGGCCTGCTTTTATTTTTCATAACGCTTTACACAGTGATGGGCTATTACATGTTCTCCGAAATGAACCGGAATTTTTACACGCTCCAAGACAGTTTCGTAAGCCTCTTCGTCCTCCTGACCACCGCTAAGTGAGTAACTTCGTAAATTAAATTTAACATTGATTAGCCCGATCGTTAACACGTCGGGTGTACAGTTTTCCAGACGTGATGATGCCGTCGTACTCAAAAAGCAAATGGTATTCAATATTCTTCGTGTCTTACTTATGCACGATGCTGTACGTGATGATGAATTTAATGCTGGCGGTGGTCAACGTCGCGTTCACCGCAGCTGAACGCGACAAGTTCAAAAAGCTCTTCCTTCACAAAAGGAAAGCCTGCCAGCATGCTTTCAAATTGTTAGTATCGAAACAGACTCCGGACAAAATGCGCTTCCGCCAATTCGAGGGTCTAATGAGATATTACGCGCCGAATAAAAGTATGTAATGTTTATATAGAAGCTCGTCGAAGCTCCTTGTTTAAAATTAAAACGTTTGAGTTTGTCCTGTAAGCATAGACTCTCTTTACAGGCTTGAGGGACGTCGTTCTGATGTTTCAACATCTGAACGCGTCGGGGAGCGGAGTTCTGAGCTCCGAGGAGTTTTTAAATATTTACGACACTATCATGCTTCAGTGGAAGCCGCAGTATTCCACTTCTCCGTGGTACCATAGTTCGTCCCGGCCGCTGCAGATCCTTTGCACGGGCGCTCACGCCGCTATCAGATGGCCGTATTTCGAAACTCTAATGTGTAAGTCCAAAAACGAGATCGATTAAAGAAGCAGGTTTGTGTTTAATGGAAATTACTTGTTCAGATGTGACGATCGCTGCGAATGGCATCGCCATGATAATAAGAATATTGCAACCGGGCGATATTATTGAAAGCACGCTGTTGTTCGCCGCGTCTTGGGATACTTTTGTCTTCGGAACTAGTAAGTGGCAAATATTTTTGCGAGGAACTCGAGAATAAAGTTTAATTATCGCTCTTTATTCTATAGTATTCGTTACCGAGGCGTTGATCAAAGTGCTGGGACTCGGGACGAGGCGGTATCTGAGCTCCGGCTGGAACCTCTTCGATTTAGGAACGTCGATAATGACGCTTGTCGCCGGTTGCATTTTACGTATCGTCACCACGGCTACGTTCTTCGTTTTGTTCCGGCCGTTCCGACTTCTGAGACTGTTTAAAATGAAGAAGAGGTACCGAGACGTGTTCGGCACGCTCGTCATTTTAACTCCGTTGATGTCCTCCACCGCGGTGGTCATGCTGGTTTTGTACTACTTCTTCGCGATCATCGGAATGGAACTGTTCGCCGGATACAACATGCGAAACTGTTGCAAGTTGGTATATTAACAGGAATTCGTGTTACGGTGTACTTCGTATCGTCATGTGACAGATTCGTTTCGTAGGAATACGACGGTCGAAGATTTTTACAAGTATTCCGCCAACGAGAGCACCGCGTTAGGATATTACTACCTGAACACCTTTGACAATCTCATAGACAGCGGGATGACTCTGTTCGAGTTGACAGTCGTCAACAATTGGTTTATCCAAATGAACGCGTACGCATTTACCGTCGGGATGTACACCCGGCTATACTTCATGGTATTTTACCTGGTGACGATGATCGTTCTGACAATCGTCGTCTCCAGTTTCTTGGAGGCATTCCGGTTTCGAATACATTACAAGAAGTCAACATCTAAACGTGACGGTGAATTCTCGCGTTCGATAAATCAATCGCAATCTTAATTCCCTCTTTTCTTATTAACTTCTTGTGTTGCAGAGGAAAAAATGCTTCATGAAGAAGTGGAATTAAAGTGGGACGAGTTGCAATACGTGATCGAGGATTTCCAGCTTTTAGAAAAACTACGACCTTCGCTTGTAGTCGGCGTAAGTCTCGATACCTTCAGAATAAATCATTTTCTAATAAATTTTGATGAATAAACTATTGTAGGGGACTACTGTTTTCATTGGGTCGCGTCCGCGGACGAGGGAGGTGTTGCAAAGAAAGATGTACACGAACGAGATCAACGAGTGGGTCGCGGAGGCGAAGCAGACGGAGGGTAGACAAATTTTATTGAACGACGCTCACAGTTCGGAGGAACTTTGTAGAGAGGAGCCGATCACCGAATCAGATCATTTAGGATTAACGGAGAATCTGCGTCGGCCGCACCGTAGAACGTCGAACGTTGTATAGTAGTATTAGTAAATTAAATTAAATTTCAGTTATTCCTCGCGTTGCGCGTTTTAATTTCATGATGGATTGTAATATAAAACCTCGCTGATAAGTAGCAATAAATGTAGTAACGAAATTTCTACCAAAAAACGTGAAATAAAAATAAACGTGATATTTAATTGATATAAGTAACACAGCTTTTTTCATTGCAGATATTTAAATAAGAGAAAACTTCACCATCGTTTTATTTGACGGACGAATCCGTAAAAAAAGTTATATAAATACTTCTGGGAACATTATTACCATTAATAATAATTATAAACAAATCCTAGGTCGCGTGAGCAGTAAAAGTGGTTTTAAACAGTATACCAGACAATCCAGAATAAAATTATTTGGCGATTTGGACTCCGGGGCCTCCTAACGTCGTTAACTTGACCGTGAACCCGTCGGCGATCAATTTCCTCGATATACTAGTGATCGTCTCCGGCTGGGAGTCGGGTAACAAAAGGATGAACGCGTGTCCACCGCCGCCGGCACCGGTGAGCTTAGCTGCCAGAGCGTAATTCTGTGCCTCCGCACAAATTCTGTCTAACGACGGATGAGACACTTGGCACGTGGCCAGCAGTCCTTGGTTCATATTAATGAGCGTCTGTAATGCGTAAGAAGCGGTAAGAAGATTTGAATAAATTCACAGCCGATAACATCCGAACATGTAAATTACCAAACACGATTTCCCGCACAACAGTCGATAAAATTCTATGATAAAAAGCACTCACCATTAATTGACTGTATCCGTCGAGCAGATTCTTCTCGTCGGCACAACTTTTCATCTCCTCAATGACTTTAATCGCTTCCTTCGATATATTATTTATGGAGTCCATGATCAAGTCGATAATAACTGGATATCTGACCTTCAGTTCCAACAACCGTTCCATCAGAGCCTTGGTGCTTCTATTAACTCTTGTATCTACTAACAAGATTTTCATAGGAGGCACGTCACTTATCGGTTTCATGTAATCGTTCTTCTTAAACTCTACCAGCGACCCGTACGTGCAGATGGAATTGTCGATGCCCGACGGGTTGCCGTGCATGATTCGTTCGCAGTTCAGCGCGTACTTCGATATAATGTCCAAGTCCAGGCTGGAGAAATCTAATTTCTCGTAGATGTCTTTTTGCAAACGGGACCAGTGCACGAAACAGGCGGCCAGGCATACGGCGAACGAGGCGGAACTACCGAGGCCGGAGCCGATCGCCAAGTCCGTGTCCAACTGAACTTGGAACGGTCTCACGTGGATTATTTCCTTCTGCGCGATGTATNTTGACTGTATCCGTCGAGCAGATTCTTCTCGTCGGCACAACTTTTCATCTCCTCAATGACTTTAATCGCTTCCTTCGATATATTATTTATGGAGTCCATGATCAAGTCGATAATAACTGGATATCTGACCTTCAGTTCCAACAACCGTTCCATCAGAGCCTTGGTGCTTCTATTAACTCTTGTATCTACTAACAAGATTTTCATAGGAGGCACGTCACTTATCGGTTTCATGTAATCGTTCTTCTTAAACTCTACCAGCGACCCGTACGTGCAGATGGAATTGTCGATGCCCGACGGGTTGCCGTGCATGATTCGTTCGCAGTTCAGCGCGTACTTCGATATAATGTCCAAGTCCAGGCTGGAGAAATCTAATTTCTCGTAGATGTCTTTTTGCAAACGGGACCAGTGCAGGAAACAGGCGGCCAGGCATACGGCGAACGAGGCGGAACTGCCGAGGCCGGAGCCGATCGCCAAGTCCGTGTCCAACTGAACTTGGAACGGTCTCACGTGGATTATCTCCTTCTGCGCGATGTAAATGAACAGATAGAAGAACGCCTCCAAGCTGAACTTCTGCTGGGTGTTGGCGAACTTGACGGTGCCGACGAAATCCTTCACTTTGTTGTAAAACATCCCGTAATTGTCTACGAGGCCGGGGTCGTTGTTGGTCAGAAAGAATTCTCGTATCTGCTGCAACGGAATGCTGACGAACAAGTTCACTTTGGGGAAGTATACTTTAACGATGTCCTCTATTTCAGGTAACTCCGTGAACTGCAGGGTCGTGTGTAAATCCACGCTGGCCGCGACGGCCGTCTTCCCGTACACCACCGCATGCTCCCCGAAAAGGATCACTTTCCCCGGCGCAGACACTTTGAACTGAATCATTTTAAATCCGGCACTCTGTCCACGGCACTGCCAAGGTAAACGAAAATTAATTAAATTAAACGTTANCTGCAACGGAATGCTGACGAACAAGTTCACTTTGGGGAAGTATACTTTAACGATGTCCTCTATTTCAGGTAACTCCGTGAACTGCAGGGTCGTGTGTAAATCCACGCTGGCCGCGACGGCCGTCTTCCCATACACCACTGCATGCTCCCCGAAAAGGATCACCTTCCCCGGCGCAGACACTTTGAACTGAATCATTTTAAATCCGGCACTCTGTCCACGGCACTGCCAAGGTAAACGAAAATTAATTAAATTAAGCGTTGAAATTCTCGACGAGGAGATCGCATACCTTTTTATCATTTCCTATTTTTTCCACTCGGCTGGCGTTAGTGTTTTCTGCGAGAATGCATGGATAGTCTTCAGTTCTGTTTCTAATAAGGAATTCACCAATCTGGAATATTGATGTAATTTTTTTTTAGATAAGATATTATTCAAATTGTTTGAGGGACCTAGTTTAACAAGTAGTTTANGAAATTCTCGACGAGGAGATCGCATACCTTTTTATCATTTCCTATTTTTTCCACTCGGCTGGCGTTAGTGTTTTCTGCGAGAATGCATGGATAGTCTTCAGTTCTGTTTCTAATAAGGAATTCACCAATCTGGAATATTGATGTAATTTTTTTTTAGATAAGATTTTAACAAAATTGTTTGAGGGACCTAGTTTAACAAGTAGTTTAGCAAGTACCTGTGACGTTTCAGCAGAGGTTTGCCTTCGAACGCGCTGGAGACGATTGTCACAGAAAACTTGGCGCCGCAACCATCAGACTCATCTGTGACTTCCTACAAGATTCGAAAATCCTTGTTTAGTGGTAATTATTTGACGAGCATAAAATTTGTATTGTAATTCAACATAGCAACGACTTGAGGCTAGTTCTTCGTCGAGCGATTTTAGATATACTGGAAGGAAGCGGCATGCGATCGCGCTTGATCTCGTAATATTGTTATGCTAATTTAGTAGAGCAATATTTAGTAGTGGATCAAAGTTCAAGTACATAAAAATGAAATTATCTAATACATCATAGAGGCGGTGATGACGCGTGCGAACATTATCTCCCACGTAACCGACCTTTTATTTTTATTGCTTCAAATTCCATTTGAAAATTTGTAATCGTCTACGACGTCAGCTACCGACGCGAAGGAATGAAAATGGTAATAAGTAATGACAAAAGTATGTGTGTCTTTCCTTTGGTTTATTCTGGATTTATAATTTATACACAGATTGTTTGTAATTAAAGTATAAATAAAAGGCAATGAAATGTCCACAAGAGTACACAGACGTTAACAATGGAAACAGATCTGGGTACGTTGCCGGAGGTTTTACGAAATTGCTGATTAGAGAGAGAATGACTATTCCCAGAATTGAGCAACAGAATAGAATCATTTTCCAGAGATACAGATTGTAATTCGTTGGTAGGAAATAATTCTTGTAACAGTACACCTCTCTTTTTAATTTATTAAACAACGATTTGTTGTTTTTTAGCTTCGTTTTGACTTGTTTTTGATAGACGTGCTTCTTCGAGTTGGGATTAGTCGACGAGGTAGACTCGAGAACTTCGGGATACACCCATAAAACGAAACAGAAATAGAAAATCATCGTGGACATATACGCTAAATACAGATTGTCGTTTATATACAAGGGTAGCATGCTAAAATGCGAGACTATCAGAAACCAGAAACAGGGGAACGGATCATCCTGGAAGTGTAAGAGAACTGGAATTGCGACGAGTAGAATTGATTTTTCGTGAACGTGATAAGAGAACAGGAAGAATGCCAGTGAACAGTTTATAAGGGAAATGACGAACCTCTTCTTTTGCGGGTTCAAGTACAGATTTAGACAGCTCGGTAGAGCGGCGAGCGTCGTCGCGGCTAAACACAGCTTGACTAATTGCTCGTTCGAGAAAATATCCCGTAATTTGTAAATCACGTTGATCGTGCACCAGATATTGGCAACTTTGTCCTCGAACACGCCCCTGGCGACCGGGAATAATCGGAAAACAACGCTGAGGAATGTTTTCGAGTCTTTAACAAACGGCATCCATACAATAGAGAACGTGGACACCACTGCGAACGATATAGACAGTAACATTTCTAAATTGTACAACGAGAATTTCTTTCTCACAGACAGATACTTTCCAAGTATGTAAAAGAAAATTGGCAGTGCGTGATAAAGTTCCATTTGTTTATAGTTCAACGCCAAGACGAATAGAACCGATCCGGGGGTGAACAGATCCTGGAGCATGGCCGTTACGGCGCAAACAAAGAGCCCTAACGAGAACGAATTATATTGAAAATGTCCGTGATCTATCAAGATTAATCCCGGGTAGGTTAACATTATCGAAAGAACAATGTGCTTCCTTTGGAAACTAAATATATCAACCGTGTCTTCTTTCTCGTTTCCTTGATTGGTGTATACAAAGTATATAATCGACGGTAAATAAATCAAGATATCCACAAAGAGAACAGTGAGCCTCATGAAGTACTTATGATCGTCCGACGTGAGTCCCCTGGACTCGTGTAATTTCACATAAGAAGAATCGATTTTATCCGCGATGTAGCCCAACGCGAAACTATGATAAGCCGTCAGCGGCGGATAGTCTAAGCCCCAATACATTAAGTCATTGTCCGTAGCGTTGGTGTACCACTTCTCGATCGGGAGATTCAACGTGATCTCTTGCCAATGTCGCTGCGCCTCGTAATCCCCGAACATCGGAGGGTTCCCCTGGCCGCTGTACGAGTGGTACGTGACGGACCATCTTAAGAGGAGCGCAAATACGGAAACTAATACGACCTCCGCGGTCCCTTGCCACATTTCTGATCGGGAATCGGTGTCGGCCCTTCGGTAACTTATATATCGAGTTCATTTGCGACTAACGAGTAGGTAGGTCTCAGACCTAGCGTCTAGCTACCTAGGTTCACAACGGAAACATCAGAGGTTAGATAGAGTACGGCGCAGAGGAACGCACGGCGTAAGGAATATGTTCACGCGAACGTAACGAATCGTGAAAATACGTACCACATGCGAGGCGTTCAATCCTTCGATTAATTTATTTTTTATATAACTCTCAGTATAAGTCATATTTAATGGTTGGAGCTTTTTATCTGGATTTCCATACGTAGGTCTGTTCGAATACGTGGAACCACGATACGTACTATCACATGCACAGCGTAGCTATGTGCGTACGTCTATATATATTCGTTTTCGGCACACATTAAATTTTTGGAGATTTCCAAAGAACGATTATTGCAATTTACGATAAGCTAAGAGTATCTTATTTTCTTGTTTTATTATGTTAGATTTCTTAATTTCTAGATGGATAAAATCATGTAAATGAGACGAGATAAAGTCGTCCTTTGAACCCGTGGTAAAAATTTGTTTCTTGATCGATTTCCAAAATTTCGACTAATCGAATCACTTGAATATTTCAACAAACGTCGTCCTCGTGTATTTTTCTTTGTTAAACGGTTTTGTTTGATTGTTAGCTGGATGGTAATTAGTTTTCCTTACTTGAAGAACAGCCGATGTCGCGCAGGAACGCAGGAACTCCTTTCTGGAACACTTTTCATGTCAGAAAAAACAAGTTTAAAGTGCAAGCAGTGCAGTTATTTCAATTGTAAATATAACATATTTAGTTTGCTAATCATCCTGTGTCACGGTATCTATTTTCAGAGATTAATTCTTGCTCGGTTGAGCAAATAGATTGTTGGTTACTTATTTGCATATAGAAATGGATACGTTTCATATACAATGGGTGGGAGAGATTGATTTGACACAGTTTTCAGATGTTAAACTTTTATTGTAGCGTTGGGACAATAAATTTCAAGCTGAACGTACAAAAACAAAGACTTGTTACAAAACGTCGTTGACTTTGACTAATTCTCGTAATCAATTTCCTCTATTTCCATGTTCTACGCAGACGAATATCTGTGTAAACTATATAATCGATACTAATGTTCAATATAAAAAATACAATCTTTCAAGTATCGCTAAACGTTAACGTCGAGAAACTAGCGGTTTACTTTCTAAATAAATATAATAATTTCCCCTTTATAAAAGCTACAAGAGCGGAAACTAATGATCTGTCAACAAAGCCACGTTATAGAAATGGCACATTGATATTGTCTAATACCTGAGTTCAGGTACTCGTTTTACAACGATGATAAATCATTTGTAACAATTATTGTACATGACTAGAATTATTGCAGTTCTATGGTTCTGTTAACTATTTAACGGATAATTAAAGTTACATAGAAGAAACGCGCCTCTTTAGACAAAATCACTGAAATCAGCTTGTAATAAAATTGCAATCTCGAACGGACAGCCATTAATAACGTGCATAATACTTGAGTATCCATATAGATCCATTTTGCTAAAATATGTATATATATAAATTGCAGCTTTCAACAATAATTTGACAACAAGTTCAATAAATATTCTTTGCTTAGGCTTGGAACTATCTAAACGTATAAACAAGTTCTAACATAAAATATAAATTGGAATGCTATAGAATATAATTAACATCGTTTCGAAATAAATACGCGGGAATATTCTAATAATTATCTCGAAATTTCTTTCATAGAAAGAGTCATTTTGAAACGTCGACGATTATTCGTAATGCAAGGTTTCAGTATCTATTTTGATAATACTTGTATCACATATACGAGTCTAATGAATTAGGAAGAACAGTTTTAACCGAATGTCACCTTATAGTATCACTATTACTCTTCGTTGAATTCGTTTATCTTAAGACTTAACAAAGCAGTTCTCCTCTCGTGTATGATAATGCGTACACACGTTCTGCGTGTGTACGTGCATAGCGTGATATGCTGTTAGAATGCAGTAAGCAATCAAGCGAAATAAATGTTTGCCGTTTTGAAGTGTAAATCTCTATCATGCTCATGTAGTAGATACGTGTTTATTAAACACTTAATAATTCATGGGCCGTCGTACACTCGTCTCCCTACAATCTACGTTTCAGTGGATGTCTACTAATGGAAATGTCATACCCCTGATTTCAAGTATACATATCGCGAGTAAAAAGTGAAACAAGGTGTCAACTTTAGTTGTAGGAAGCCTGACAATATTCAAATGAAATACTACTTGCCCACAATAGTGGCAGTTACTTCAAGAACTTCTTCATTTGTTTGTTTTGATGTTTCATACTGTATTGAGCATTCTCAGCTTTAGCTATCAGCGCGTCTAACTTATTTATATGAGACCCCATCTTTTCGTTTAAATCAACCTTTTTCGGGATGGTCCCGCTGGTCTCTGTGTTCCCCACCTGTTCCATGTCGCTCGATACTTCCACTTCTAGACTCTCTTCATTCGTGGATGCGTCAGGGTCTATGTCCTTCGTCTCATTGTGATTCTGTTCCAAACGTTTATGATCCGGTGTACTGTTCTTAGAGCCCACCCTCACTTTGAGCAGAGTTCCCAAACTGCCGCAGACAGTCTGTAAAATTTAATAAACCATCAGAGGGTGGGACTCCAGGGGACTGAAATATCATCAGAATTGTTAAACCTTGAATCTATTGAGTTTCTTCTGTGTAACAGTGAGGATAGTGTTCAACTCCTCCAACCCACCGCCGATTCGTTGTGCACTTTCATTTGCTACATCCAAATTCTGCAATATTATCCATATTTACTAGTAGTTGGATTTTTTTAAAAAAACGTTACTGTCACACTTGTTACCGTCATCATTAAACAGTAATAAAATTACATAATTACATGCATCGCCGCGTCATCCTCGTCGTCGTTAACGCGATTTTCAGCCTCTATCCTCTGCGTTTCCATCCATTGCTCCTCGGTCGGGATCGGCAATCCTAATAATTCCGCCCTTTCACAAGCGTGAACGTAGGCCTGCGACATTTTCTCGATCTACCGATTGATTGTCCGTCGTCTATCCTACTAAACACCGTCCGCCGACGTGTATACAAGAATAAAGCTTAGGCCTATTTTGTCGTATATCCTAAGGACGTTACAATTGACAGAACATCAGAGGGAGAGTACTTGCACTGGAGAATCCATGTTGAGGGNCCTCTTTAGACAAAATCACTGAAATCAGCTTGTAATAAAATTGCAATCTCGAACGGACAGCCATTAATAACGTGCATAATACTTGAGTATCCATATAGATCCATTTTGCTAAAATATGTATATATATAAATTGCAGCTTTCAACAATAATTTGACAACAAGTTCAATAAATATTCTTTGCTTAGGCTTGGAACTATCTAAACGTATAAACAAGTTCTAACATAAAATATAAATTGGAATGCTATAGAATATAATTAACATCGTTTCGAAATAAATACGCGGGAATATTCTAATAATTATCTCGAAATTTCTTTCATAGAAAGAGTCATTTTGAAACGTCGACGATTATTCGTAATGCAAGGTTTCAGTATCTATTTTGATAATACTTGTATCACATATACGAGTCTAATGAATTAGGAAGAACAGTTTTAACCGAATGTCACCTTATAGTATCACTATTACTCTTCGTTGAATTCGTTTATCTTAAGACTTAACAAAGCAGTTCTCCTCTCGTGTATGATAATGCGTACACACGTTCTGCGTGTGTACGTGCATAGCGTGATATGCTGTTAGAATGCAGTAAGCAATCAAGCGAAATAAATGTTTGCCGTTTTGAAGTGTAAATCTCTATCATGCTCATGTAGTAGATACGTGTTTATTAAACACTTAATAATTCATGGGCCGTCGTACACTCGTCTCCCTACAATCTACGTTTCAGTGGATGTCTACTAATGGAAATGTCATACCCCTGATTTCAAGTATACATATCGCGAGTAAAAAGTGAAACAAGGTGTCAACTTTAGTTGTAGGAAGCCTGACAATATTCAAATGAAATACTACTTGCCCACAATAGTGGCAGTTACTTCAAGAACTTCTTCATTTGTTTGTTTTGATGTTTCATACTGTATTGAGCATTCTCAGCTTTAGCTATCAGCGCGTCTAACTTATTTATATGAGACCCCATCTTTTCGTTTAAATCAACCTTTTTCGGGATGGTCCCGCTGGTCTCTGTGTTCCCCACCTGTTCCATGTCGCTCGATACTTCCACTTCTAGACTCTCTTCATTCGTGGATGCGTCAGGGTCTATGTCCTTCGTCTCATTGTGATTCTGTTCCAAACGTTTATGATCCGGTGTACTGTTCTTAGAGCCCACCCTCACTTTGAGCAGAGTTCCCAAACTGCCGCAGACAGTCTGTAAAATTTAATAAACCATCAGAGGGTGGGACTCCAGGGGACTGAAATATCATCAGAATTGTTAAACCTTGAATCTATTGAGTTTCTTCTGTGTAACAGTGAGGATAGTGTTCAACTCCTCCAACCCACCGCCGATTCGTTGTGCACTTTCATTTGCTACATCCAAATTCTGCAATATTATCCATATTTACTAGTAGTTGGATTTTTTTAAAAAAACGTTACTGTCACACTTGTTACCGTCATCATTAAACAGTAATAAAATTACATAATTACATGCATCGCCGCGTCATCCTCGTCGTCGTTAACGCGATTTTCAGCCTCTATCCTCTGCGTTTCCATCCATTGCTCCTCGGTCGGGATCGGCAATCCTAATAATTCCGCCCTTTCACAAGCGTGAACGTAGGCCTGCGACATTTTCTCGATCTACTGATTGATTGTCCGTCGTCTATCCTATTAAACACCGTCCGCCGACGTGTATACAAGAATAAAGCTTAGGCCTATTTTGTCGTATATCCTAAGGACGTTACAATTGACAGAACATCAGAGGGAGAATACGTGCACTGGAGAATCCATGTTGAGGGAAAGCGTGCGCAAACTCCGCACGGGGATAAAGTATGATGCCTACGTAATCGCATCGATGACAGGAATTATAGGATATCGATGATAAGAAATCTACAGGATGAAATACTTAGGGTGTGTATGAATTCCCAGTAAAATTGGGCAAATTCCAAATCGAACATTTATTGAACGAGCCATAAATCGTTAATTAAATTGTCGATAACTCATTTTTTTGCGATCTATCGTCATAATGCATTTCACTTATAATTCCATATCTTTTTTTTACAACAATTATTATTATTTACGTCACGATACGAGAATCGAATGTCAAATGAATTATTGCAGTGTCTCGATTGTACTAATCATTACGTTTAATAGGATTCGTCGGGGAGAGGGGAGGTTTAATGTAATTAAAAACGCCAAGTTAGTTTGAATGTCAGAAGGTGACGAGACTCGATAAATCAATATCTTTAAGGCTATGCGTACCACATTCCATGGAAATTATGATTACGTTCTCCTCGTAATTTGTAAGATTCGATTAAGGATTTACATATTATTATAGGCTCGCTGGATGTAACAAAGTTAATTATTACAGCACGAGCTCCTTTTCTTATCGCACGGCACGTGTAGCTGTATGTGGGANCAGTATCTATTTTGATAATACTTGTATCACATATACGAGTCTAATGAATTAGGAAGAACAGTTTTAACCGAATGTCACCTTATAGTATCACTATTACTCTTCGTTGAATTCGTTTATCTTAAGACTTAACAAAGCAGTTCTCCTCTCGTGTATGATAATGCGTACACACGTTCTGCGTGTGTACGTGCATAGCGTGATATGCTGTTAGAATGCAGTAAGCAATCAAGCGAAATAAATGTTTGCCGTTTTGAAGTGTAAATCTCTATCATGCTCATGTAGTAGATACGTGTTTATTAAACACTTAATAATTCATGGGCCGTCGTACACTCGTCTCCCTACAATCTACGTTTCAGTGGATGTCTACTAATGGAAATGTCATACCCCTGATTTCAAGTATACATATCGCGAGTAAAAAGTGAAACAAGGTGTCAACTTTAGTTGTAGGAAGCCTGACAATATTCAAATGAAATACTACTTGCCCACAATAGTGGCAGTTACTTCAAGAACTTCTTCATTTGTTTGTTTTGATGTTTCATACTGTATTGAGCATTCTCAGCTTTAGCTATCAGCGCGTCTAACTTATTTATATGAGACCCCATCTTTTCGTTTAAATCAACCTTTTTCGGGATGGTCCCGCTGGTCTCTGTGTTCCCCACCTGTTCCATGTCGCTCGATACTTCCACTTCTAGACTCTCTTCATTCGTGGATGCGTCAGGGTCTATGTCCTTCGTCTCATTGTGATTCTGTTCCAAACGTTTATGATCCGGTGTACTGTTCTTAGAGCCCACCCTCACTTTGAGCAGAGTTCCCAAACTGCCGCAGACAGTCTGTAAAATTTAATAAACCATCAGAGGGTGGGACTCCAGGGGACTGAAATATCATCAGAATTGTTAAACCTTGAATCTATTGAGTTTCTTCTGTGTAACAGTGAGGATAGTGTTCAACTCCTCCAACCCACCGCCGATTCGTTGTGCACTTTCATTTGCTACATCCAAATTCTGCAATATTATCCATATTTACTAGTAGTTGGATTTTTTTAAAAAAACGTTACTGTCACACTTGTTACCGTCATCATTAAACAGTAATAAAATTACATAATTACATGCATCGCCGCGTCATCCTCGTCGTCGTTAACGCGATTTTCAGCCTCTATCCTCTGCGTTTCCATCCATTGCTCCTCGGTCGGGATCGGCAATCCTAATAATTCCGCCCTTTCACAAGCGTGAACGTAGGCCTGCGACATTTTCTCGATCTACTGATTGATTGTCCGTCGTCTATCCTACTAAACACCGTCCGCCGACGTGTATACAAGAATAAAGCTTAGGCCTATTTTGTCGTATATCCTAAGGACGTTACAATTGACAGAACATCAGAGGGAGAATACGTGCACTGGAGAATCCATGTTGAGGGAAAGCGTGCGCAAACTCCGCACGGGGATAAAGTATGATGCCTACGTAATCGCATCGATGACAGGAATTATAGGATATCGATGATAAGAAATCTACAGGATGAAATACTTAGGGTGTGTATGAATTCCCAGTAAAATTGGGCAAATTCCAAATCGAACATTCATTGAATGAGCCATAAATCGTTAATTAAATTGTCGATAACTCATTTTTTTGCGATCTATCGTCATAATGCATTTCACTTATAATTCCATATCTTTTTTTACAATTATTATTATTTACGTCACGATACGAGAATCGAATGTCAAATGATAATAGATCCATGAATTATTGCAGTGTCTCGATTGTACTAATCATTACGTTTAATAGGATTCGTCGGGGAGAGGGGAGGTTTAATGTAATTAAAAACGCCAAGTTAGTTTGAATGTCAGAAGGTGACGAGACTCGATAAATCAATACCTTTAAGGCTATGCGTATCACACTCCATGGAAATTATGATTACGTTCTCCTCGTAATTTGTAAGATTCGATTAAGGATTTACTTATTATTATAGGCTCGCTGGATGTAACGAAGTTATTACAGCACGAGCTCCTTTTCTTATCGCACGGCACGTGTAGCTGTATGTGGGTGTTCGCGAGACGAGGAGGAGCACGTGGAGAAGGAAATTGATATAAATTGTGGCGCGGGGGATACACGTGCGGCCCCATCAGCTAAAATAAAACCATACTAGCGGCTTTTCGTTTTATCGGACTTTCGCGTGGCAAGATCCCACACGCCGATTAATTTACCATTCGGGAATCGAGTAAGTTAACAAGGCTGGATATCGATTCAGCTGACAAATCGAGTCCCTCGACATTTATTTATCGTTTAAGACGGAATTTTCAGTAATAATCGAAAAGAATTGATAAGACGAAATGAAATCAAAAGTATTACAATTTTTTGTTCAGTTCGCGTGCCCTATATTTTTGGGATGGAACGAAAAGGAAACAAAAAAATGGTAAATCCCGTCCTTCTGAGAAGAGAGTGTCCTGGCCTGTTATTAAAACGTCAGTTCGGCGACGATCGGTGGACGGAGAGGGGTTATGTTATGGGAGACGGGATTTCGTGCAGCGGGCCACGGGGAAAATGGACCAATCACGGCGCGGCGAAGGTCGGCGGATCGGGCGACATCGGCTGCGCGTGGTTCGGCTTTCACAATTCGCGTCCGTACGCCGAGACTTATACTCAGTATCGAAGAAGAAGCGGTCGTCGCGGGATGTGAGTTTCCTCGCGCTGCAGTTTATATCCACTGTATATAGGCAGCTCCAAGGGGGTTAACGAACGCGAAATTCTATTCTATAGTTTTCGTGCGATCCGCTTCGCTTCGTTTCGGGACGGCATGATACCCGGGCGCGTGAAAAGAACGCGCGGTCAGAGGTCGTCTCACAAGCCGGAATCCAGTGCGCGCGTTGCCGTTTTGACAGTTTCGCCGGGAGGAAAACAGTAATCGT
>SMSR01015073.1:52171-62540 GCA_019453355.1 Ceratina japonica | reverse complement strand
CGTTCTCGGGAAAAGCGGCCGGTGGTTGGTTTCGGGACCACCGAAACGGGCCGCTCGAAAGAGAAATGTAAATGAGTCGTAATTAGAAGAATCCGTGGTCGAAGAATCTGTCTAACAATAAGACAAAGGGTGAGTCGTAACTCATCCGACGCTCGCCACGCCCCGCACCCTACTGCTCCCAAAGCTCGTTCTCGACATCTCGGTCGCGTAGAGATCCGGACCGTGCAACGGTTCCATCCTCTTTCGTCTCTTCTCTCTCCTCTTCCCTTCTCCGGGCGAGATCTTTCACAGAGACAACGGAGGAACCGATCTTGTAACCGAACGCTCATTACGTTCCAAGATGCGAGATAGCCGCGATCTCCTCTCCCGTGCCGGTATCTCCTTTGTAATTGAGTTAATTACACCTGCCGACGACGTTCGGCTCTCCCTTTACGGCCGTCCCTCCCGGTTTAAACGGCAATTTTCGTTGCCCGCGCACCGTCAACGACCGCGATCATTTTTTCAATCAACGCGCACAATGCCTGGATAATTTTTAATAAAACGTTCGGTCGCGCCGTCGTCGTCGCGTCGTCATCTTATGTAAAAGGGTTAATTACCCGAGAATTAAATAAATAAATAAATAAATTAAGGTTGTACGACACGTAGCTAGTAGCGGTGAGTGGTTAGGGTTCGTATCGTATAGTATCGTACGTTGATCGAATTTCGGTGATTCGTCTCGGTTAGTCGCGAAACGGTAGAGCCGAGGGGTGGGTAGGTAATTTTCTTAGGGAGAGAAGGCTGATCGCGATCGGAGGCTGGAGGCCACCGGAAAGACCGCTAATGAGAGAACAGAAGAGAGGAAAGGGTGGACGGCAAATACGGAGATGAAAATGAATTGAGCGAATGGACTTGAAGTGCTCCCGATCCCGAGTGGCGGGAAGTGAGCAACTCCGATGAGAGTGGCTCGTCCTTCTCTCTTCTTCCGGGACGGATCCTAACCTTCTCGGATCCCAACGGACGCGATCTACACTCTACATCGTACGGGCACACGTAGTAGTCGCTCGATTAACCGTGCAACTATCTTTTTATCTTTTTTACCATTTATTTTTACCCTTTACCTAAATAGGCATGCATCGAAGTAATGCGATCAACGAAATGATCGTCGAGTTACTGCTCTCTAACTAATCTTGACGTAAAAAGGTTTACAAATAAAATAATAGTACATTACGTAACGAGTGCGTAAAATAGGTGATTATCGCACGAGTCGGTGTTGTCGCCCGAGCGGTGCGAGGGCAATAACTGAGACGAGTGATCACCTATTTTGCGCATTCGTTACGTATACTACTTTTCCTAACGAGTGCGTAAAATTCAATGCGGAGTATTTTACGCATGCTAAATTTATTTTACGCACGCTATGAACGCGTGCGATAATGTCATATTTTACGCACGACGTTAGGAAAAATAAAATAAAATCTCGATCGAGAGACGTTGTCGCGAGACGTTGCACGTTATTCTCGGATAATTCGATCGATCTATCCGTATCGGACATCGAAATTAGAAAGAGGAGAAAGAATGTTCACCGCCGCGGAGGGGTTCGCCGCTGGCCTCTCGATTGGTCGTCCGGAACGAGTGTACCTACATACCTGTCTGCACCCCGGTCGCATCGAAACATTCGGAAGGCGAGAGGGGAAGGCGGCGGGAGGAGAAGGCCGGTGGATATCGTGTGGGTGATGACTAATAGATTTCGTGGTCCGTGCCATTCATTTCGAACTGCCTCGACACAAATCGATCTTGCCCCGGCGCGGCGAACCGCTGAGCCGCCGAGCCGGTCGTGTCTACGACGAGCAACCAGAGGATGGATATCGGTTATCGATAGATCCCTCGACTCGTCCCGCGAGGGCCCCCGCTCCTTCCTCTTCTTTCTCTCGTCCGAATGCATTTATAACATTGGCCACGGTCCAGAACCGTGCGCGAGCCGCAGGCCCCGACCCAGCGAACGGTTTGTCTCTCGTTACGCTTCTTTATATTTCATGTTCGATCTCCTCTCCGCCTCGCCGTCAAACATTAGCCGGAAAACTTGGATCGAAAGGGATCGGTCGTCGTCTCGTTTTTCGAAAATCATACGGCGAATTTAGGTGATCACGTTTTTTCGACGCTCGCTTGTTGTCCGCGACGACTTATATAATCTCGATTAGGGATAATAAATTGGCGACGGTTATTCGGAGAGCGGTCGGTCTTGATCGCCGGACGAAGACGCGAGGCGACGGTGACGCGCGAACACGAGTAAAGAAGAGGAGGAGAGGCGCAGGGTTGAACGGAGACCGGGCGATCGTGGGGCCGGGGAAACGGGCGATCGAACGAGCGATAAAAATACCGAAACAATTTACGGCCGGATCGCGGAATAATTGTCATCGGCGATGTCCCGTGGCATCGTGGCGCCACTCAGGCCCAATTAGCCGATGCGATTAAGGAATTACGCGATGCGCGGGCTCCTCTAATCCTGAATTCCGCGGCCGAGTTCAAGGTAGGCCGAGCTCTTTTTCGTTATTACACCATCCGACAGGAATTCCCCGCGTTTCGCCTCGAAAGAGTACTTACGCGTTGCGCCGTTAAAATCAGCCTTTTACGAGTCCGCTCGGCGCATAACACGCTAAACGTCTCCATAGTTCGTCGTTCGCGACTGCTCAAACCGTTCGGCGTTCGTTCCTTTGAGAACGCTACCACGCCACCGTAGTTAACCGCGTATTAAGTTAGAAAAACTCGTCGCCGACCGTAATTAGATTTGTTTCTTCCAAGTTTAAATTTCATCGTCGCGTCGCAACGCTCCGCCGCGTTGAACGCGAATTGGACGTGACGTCGGCGCGTCGCCGCGATTTCTTCCGTTAAGTTCCGTTGGCGAAGAGGTATCGCCGATCGAGACGCGTTATCATCTCGGCGACAATTTATTATCGGTGATAATATTTCCTGAGCGACTAATAAAAATACCGGACGAAAACGTCGTAAAGAATTGGTGGGCTCGAAGAAGGAGGTTCAGCATCTTGAACATCAGTTTCGACAGCATTTATGAGGGGATCGTAAGGTAAATGGTCGAAAGTGAATTCCAGGTGTATACTTTTCAAAAGTTTATGGCACGGACAAAGAAAACTCAGAATACCTGAGTGTCTCAATGTCTTTCCAGCTTTTTTTTCCCTCTCTTTTTCTCTGCCTCTACTTCTTCGTCTCTCCTCGTTTGCTCGGCCTCTCGACCGTACCTTCGGAGCTAATTGGTAGCGATCCATATTTTATTTGCTCTTCAAAGATGGGTACCAGTTTCAGGAAGAATAGGTCGTGCGCATATACAATAGCGGTTTACCAGGTATTATCACCTTGGCTTCCATCCCTATTACTATAACTATAGGGACAAGACATAAGTACATAACGAAAATACATGAAGATCTGTGGATGCAATTGATAGAACAATACAATAATTAATTAACATAAATAAACATAATGTATGATTAATAATAAAAATTGAACTTGTAAAAAACTTATTCGTTTGACTTTCATATAAAAAAAACATTACTCTTTCTGGTGCCCCTAATAGTATAGGCGCACAGCGAGTAGCAAGTTGTCGCGGTGTAGACTAGACAACTTTCTCGATGTAACAATAAGTGGACAATTGTTAAACGAAAGGGAATTAAAACTGATTGTACACTACGTCGTTGTACATATGTATGTACGTGGTACGCGTTACCATTANTTCATCGTCGCGTCGCAACGCTCCGCCGCGTTGAACGCGAATTGGACGTGACGTCGGCGCGTCGCCGCGATTTCTTCCGTTAAGTTCCGTTGGCGAAGAGGTATCGCCGATCGAGACGCGTTATCATCTCGGCGACAATTTATTATCGGTGATAATATTTCCTGAGCGACTAATAAAAATACCGGACGAAAACGTCGTAAAGAATTGGTGGGCTCGAAGAAGGAGGTTCAGCATCTTGAACATCAGTTTCGACAGCATTTATGAGGGGATCGTAAGGTAAATGGTCGAAAGTGAATTCCAGGTGTATACTTTTCAAAAGTTTATGGCACGGACAAAGAAAAGTCAGAATACCTGAGTGTCTCAATGTCTCTCCAGCTTTTTTTTCCCTCTCTTTTTCTCTGCCTCTACTTCTTCGTCTCTCCTCGTTTGCTCGGCCTGTCGACCGTACCTTCGGAGCTAATTGGTAGCGATCCATATTTTATATGCTCTTTAAAGATGGGTACCAGTTTCAGAAAGAATAGGTCGTGCGCATATACAATAGCGGTTTACCAGGTATTATCACCTTGGCTTCCATCGTTATTACTATAACTATAGGGACAAGACATAATTGTACAGATTCGGACAGTGAAGTTTAGCCACCTTCGTGTTTGTGTGCGTTTCCTAGCGGGACACATTGAAATTTCGATATATACATACATATTGAAATTTCAATGTGTCCCGCTAGGGAACGCACACAAACGCGAAGGTGGCTAAACTTCACTGTCCGCGATTGTACGTAACGAAAATACATGAAGATCTGTGGATGCAATTGATAGAACAATACAATAATTAATTAACATAAATAAACATAATGTATGATTGATAATAATAATAACTAATAACTGGTGCCCCTAATAGTATAGGCGCACAGCGAGTAGCAAGTTGTCGCGGTGTAGACTAGACAACTTTCTCGATGTAACAATAAGTGGACAATTGATAAACGAAAGGGAATTAAAACTGATTGTACACTACGTCGTTGTACATATGTATGTACGTGGTACGCGTTACCATTGCACGTATACAGAATGCAGATCGGGGTACGAGATACGAAGGGTCGGAAGGTAGAGTCTGGCTCGCGACGAGTGGGAGTGGCGTGGGTGTGCCCGGTGCACTACGGCTCGCGCACGATCTCCTACGGGGTTTACCCAAACACGATGTAACGACTAGAGTTCGCGCGTTCTACGGAAAGTCGGAGGGGTGCGATCGCCGTTACAGATCGACAGAATGCGATTAACTATCTCGATCATACGTAATAGTAGATTCGAGACTTGGAGGTCACATTAATGTCGATCGGCATCTCCACGAATTGCACAGAGTAAAAAAATTGAAACGCATTCGCGGATTCTTCGATTAGACATTAGACAGTCCAAGTTTAACTATTTTCATTTTTTGCAACACACACTAAATATGTATGTGATTCTGGAAGTAGAATTGGTTTCTAGCTTTTGGGAGAATGCATGATTTTAGAGAAAATTAGACATTACGTGTTTCTGTATCATTCTTATCAGAAATGTCTGTACAATTTAATACTTTGTAATAAATTTCTACTGAATAAACGAAGTTTCATATAAATATTAAAATAATATATGTAAAATACTCGCATCAGTTGTTTCTTAAATTGTAACAATTATTTACAGTATTTACACCCATTAAAAAGTATGAAAACAAAACTCGTTTTCTATAAATACAGGGTGTCACAGAACTCTTGACATCCCCGGAAATGGCAGACTGGGAGGGTGATTCTGAACAATAATTTCCTTTTGCAAAATGCGAAATGGGGCTTAGTTTTTAACCTATAAGTGAAAAACAGTGACCAATGAGAGCGCGCGATTCTCCCGCGCGCACTGACGGACGCCTCTGCTCCAGCTGGGTACAAGTGTGGCACTTCAAAGTGTCCTTGCAGTGAAAGTGAAATGATGAGGGGATTCTTCTTTCTCTGACTGTACCCAAGAGCAACTACNATGTGAAATGGGGCTTGGTTTTTAACCTATAAGTGAAAAACAGTGACCAAAGAGAGCGCGCGATTCTCCCGCGCGCACTGACGGACGCCTCTGCTCCAGCCGGGTACAAGTGTGAATGGCACTTCAAAGTGTCCTTGCAGTGAAAGTGAAATGATGAGGGGATTCTTCTTTTTCTAACTGTACCCAAGAGCAACTACTGAATCGCGCGCTCTCATTGGTCACTGTTTTTCGCTTATAGTTTAAAAACCAAGCACCATTTAGAATTTTGCAAAAGGAAATTGTTGTTCAGTCTGTCATTTCCGAGGACGTCAAGAGTTCTGGGACACCCTATATATTATGTAATATTTCTCCCTTCTGTTGATTAAAAAATGAATTTCCTCGCTGTCTTAGTTTTCATATAATATCTAACGTTTCTCAAATCATGAATTTTTACATAAATTACCATTTTCTGGAAACGGTACCTGATGCAGCATTCNTCATATAATATCTAACGTTTCCCAAATCATGAATTTTTACATAAATTACCGTTTTCTGGAAACGGTACCTGATGCAGCATTTCTGCTCGTCTTCGGCGCGAGAAACCCTACATGAATCACGAAGTGAACATTGCAAAAAAGTGGTATAATTTAAAGAGATACCTGGAACCCTGACCGTTGAATACACACGTTCTTCCGCTCCAAAGTTTGGGACTAATTGTGAACTCGGGACGAAAAATTTCGCTGTACAATAGACATCCTTGGAGTTTTACCGCATCCGGAGCTACCGTGAAGGGAAAGTCGACACGAAGAAGGATGGCAGCGTCTATTTCACGGGTCCATCTGAAAAGACGCGAGCTGGTACATAAATCTTGTTTCCAGCTGGAACCAACTGAATAAGTATACCAGCACGTATGTATACTTAAGCATAATACATCGATTTGCGGAATTTCGCGCGACCACGCACAAACCGGACGTATGTTGGACACGTGACAGAAACGACCTACGTCTGCGTACCAGGAAACTATATACCCAAAAGGAGCTTCCTTTTCTTTCACAAAACGTACGAAAAAAAAAAAAACAGTCGGACAGCGCGAATGTAACTTTACACCGGGATCGAAATTCGAGCGATATTTACGCCCGCGTTGAAACATTTATGTACACGCATGAACGAAGTAAATATTATATGTAATAGGAAGTAGACGTACAGTACGCGTATAAGGATGATCAAGTCCTCTTATCGTAATCACCGTTGGTAGTCGGACACGTGCCGAACATCCCCCATTTCCTTGTCTTATCACAATCATGACTCTTGTCAAAAAATTACCGTTCAAAAAATTCTAGAAAAAAATCTCATACGCAGATAATAATGTAAAAGTAACGTACAATTAGTACCATTTTTGTGGACTTCGTTGCAACACAGGCTCTGATTGGAAATCAGACTTCGATTCCGTAATAATTAGCAACTGCTGTTTAGATTTTGACAATGATTTGTTGAACACTAGTCGGGATACTAAGGAACATTTTGACATCCATGTCATTGCCTGAGTCATTGAAAGACTAAATATAAATGTTGCTTCCTTTTCGCTTTCGCTAATAAGATTCGTCACTGGGTCTACCCTATCCCTGACTTAACCATTAAATTCAGTCTAATGTTCCGGCTAAATTTTGGAGGAACACTGTATTATTGTTCTTCGATTTTCACCGTCCTTAGTATAAATACTACAATATGCTATAAATCTTTCATGCTAGTCTTGCCTGCTTTAGAGCTTTGTCCAGAACTAAAGACCTTCGTACTCAAATGAATCATTCTTGACAATTTACACTACTTCCACTAGTGCCTTGCACTTGCAATAGTGTTACATTATTTATATTTACATGACTCTCAGTCATTATCATATTCATATATAATTTTCACTTTAATTCGTTGCACCGACGAGTTAACAAGTAAATAAATCTCTCCCGCCGATGCTTTCCCTCCAATATCTAATTTATAACCCTTCCATCGATCACAGCTACTTGCGAGCAGAGCGTGCCATACCGAAGGACGACGGCTAGCTGTAACATCTGTTCACGTTCGTGCTAGTACGCGACGGGAACGAGAAATTCTATCCGTCGAATCGTTTTTGCAACTCCATCGGAAACGAGGACTGGACCGAATCGTCCACGAGATAACGGAAGAACTGTGAAAGCTAACTGGAATAATAGACCATCTCGAAGAAGCGCAGCGAATACCTGTCAACCTTAGCGAACCCATGAATCGAACTACGAGGGGGGTCGGTACCGACGCATCGGAAGTGAACATGTTCCCCTGTTCCTATACGGAATTTCGGCAATCTATTCTGCGCAGCGTTTTGTCTGCGCAGTCGAGCTACGAGTCCGAGGTTGTCCGTTTCAGGCCGACATTCGCTCGTTTGTTCGCTCCAGCCGTCGCCGTCGTTCGTTATCTAGAGCGGGAGGAGGACGTGGATAGGGGGCCATTGGCGAACGCGCTCTAAATGGGTATAAATGACAAACAAATGCCACCGTGGGTTCCGCTTCGATGAAAGTTGAGACGTCAGGCGTCGTCATCGTTTCCCATGCTTTTCGTACCTCCGCCACCTTTAACCCAAGCGACCCTCCCTCTCGATTGTCCGATCGCCCTGGAACGCGAACGACCGGATACCGAATAGCCGTGCAGCACGTGCACCTTTTGTGTCCTCTGCATTTTTCCGAGCTCGATTCCAACCGCGGTAGACCGACGTTCAAGCTTCGAGTCCTATCGATTTATCATCGATTTCGTCAATGCTCTGCCATCGATCGACTCCGGCACCGGAAGCGAACCGAGTCGCGAACCCTCGAGGAGCGACCGTCCGCGTTTTTATAGAATTTCTATGGTATCCCCTAATTCTATTCGCGACTCGAGTCGCGAGCGACGACCGACGGACGAGCTCTAGCAGACGCGAGTGTACGTATACCTATGCGATCGCGCATCCTCGTTCCCCGTTGGTCGATTAATCACGATCGGCTAATTAATAGCCGACCGGACGGAAGAATCGAAAAACCGAGCAAGAACTCGAGATTTATTAATCGTCGTGAGCGGCCGGTCGGCTTTCGTAAATCACGAAACCCGACGACCGGAATCGAGTCTTTTTATCATCCTGAGAAGTTTTCGATCGCGGTATCTCTTCATTTATCCGCGAGAGGACGAGAGAACGAGAGGCGCACGGTTTTTTCATAGATACGCGTACCTGCCTACGCAGATATACGGATGACCGGGGCGAAGAACGCGAGCCAAACGAGAGAACGGAGCGTATACGCGCGCTCACCGGCTCGGGACATAAGTCAGTCGGTATTCGATGAGTTCGAAGAAGTTGATCGCCAGTTCTTCGCACGCGAACCGTATCGACGCGAGACGACGACGACGACGACGACGACGCGACGATCGTGCGGACGATGCCTCGTTCCCGCCCCGAAAAACTGGATCCCCGGCTCGGACTCGCTCGGTCTCCGGCTCGCGGCCACGGTCTCCGGCTCCGTCGTCTCCTCCTGGGCCTGAAAAGGCCGGTTTTCTGGTAAAAAGTCCTCGAGTCGTTCGCCAAAATTGTAAAGATCGACGCGAGACGATGTGCGACGCTGGTTTTTTCCACGCGTTCTTCGGGACAGTCGGATACCAGTTTATGCTCGGAAAGGATCGTGTCCCTAGATCTCCCTCTCTCTTCCTCTCTCTTACTACCGCGGCTGTCCTCTCCGCGATTACACGTGCGCCAAATTATTCGACCGTCCTCGCAAACTCACGGTTTTTGCGTAGTTTCACCCATTAACACGTGCGTAGATATTAACGATAAGCGTCCCTCCCACGCGTGAATAGATGTAGATATCGAGTACGCGTACGACGTATTAAGATAGGTATCGGTGTTCGAGGGCGAACAGGCAAAGGGCATTAACGTTATGGATATACGCGGTATCAAACGCGACTCGCGGCAGAGAAAATCGCTTTGGCGACATTCGGAAAACGACGTCCACTCCAGCTGTGGCGACACGGAAAATATTTTAGATATTCCCGCGCGGGGCAATTCTCGATCAATTCCCACGGATCGCTTATCGAAATATTGTATTAACGGCGAACCGAAGACTCGTTCCGATAAACGGGAAGGACGATTACGATGATTTTCTCGTAATAGTTATTTTCGAGAACGGGGCGTTTCGGAGCGGCGATAAGCACAGGTAGGTGGCACCCGTTGTACGTATCGTGGGAGAAAGAAGGAAGGAACGCGTTTTCCTCGACGGTGCCGTTTGATATATGTAAGAATAAAAAGGAGGCATAAAAGGCATAAATTAAACGAATAACGTGGCCGTGGCGCTTTCGTTGCGCTGCCGCAGGAGAGTGGCGGCTCAAAAATCGAGTGGCTCATCAGCTCGGTACATTATTACTGGGAGCCAACATTTGTTTTCGGGCAGAGGACGGACAAAAATAAGGAATCCGAAGGAAATATCGTCGTATTTCGACGATGTCGAACAATCAGGAACTCGAACAAATTACCGTCGACAGAAATATCTACGCACACGCATAAAACTGGAAGATAATCGACGCACGGCGAAGCTTGAAAAATCTCCCGCGGCCCGGAGATTATTCAATGGGATCGGGCAACCCTGTCCCCGTCCCGGTCCCGGTCCCCGCGTCGCGGAATGATCTA
>SMSR01015073.1:34251-52118 GCA_019453355.1 Ceratina japonica | reverse complement strand
AAAGCTGACTATCCGATTTTAAGCAACGTCACGTTTAGAATAAAGCCTAATATCATATGAACGTACGACCGAACGTAAAAGTCTCTCTAACCATCTTTCTATACGAAGCGACTCTTGGACCGGTCGAGCATTCGTTCATTGTGGAATGGAAGAGAGGAATGATCAATATAGCCGCCGTTTANAAGCACAGGTAGGTGGCACCCGTTGTACGTATCGTGGGAGAAAGAAGGAAGGAACGCGTTTTCCTCGACGGTGCCGTTTGATATATGTAAGAATAAAAAGGAGGCATAAAAGGCATAAATTAAACGAATAACGTGGCCGTGGCGCTTTCGTTGCGCTGCCGCAGGAGAGTGGCGGCTCAAAAATCGAGTGGCTCATCAGCTCGGTACATTATTACTGGGAGCCAACATTTGTTTTCGGGCAGAGGACGGACAAAAATAAGGAATCCGAAGGAAATATCGTCGTATTTCGACGATGTCGAACAATCAGGAACTCGAACAAATTACCGTCGACAGAAATATCTACGCACACGCATAAAACTGGAAGATAATCGACGCACGGCGAAGCTTGAAAAATCTCCCGCGGCCCGGAGATTATTCAATGGGATCGGGCAACCCTGTCCCCGTCCCGGTCCCGGTCCCCGCGTCGCGGAATGATCTACGATCTGTTTATATTTATTTCGATCCCGATAGAAGGTCCTCCGGTGGAAGGCGGGTCGGGGTTAGGCAGGTGCGCGACCAGAAAGGCAGAAGTCTTACTTTTCCTACGCGCATCCGAGTCGAAAGATTATGAAGATGTTCGCGAGAGCTAAACGCGCATAATCCCACCTGCACGCGCTTTCCCACACACGCACACGCGTGCGCCTACGCACGGACGAAATTCGAGTTCGGTCGTCCTCTTTCCAGGGCGTGATCGTGAAAAGCACTACGCGCGAACGAGTTCGTTCGAAATCTCTTTCTCTCTCTGTCCCTCTTTCGCGTCGTACACGTATATACGCACCGGCATACGCACATATATATATAGAGTTCGTGCGGGGAACCGGCCTACCTGACTTATGGGTGCCCAGGATTCGGCATTATTTATGGCCGAGAGGACCCGAATATATATGTACTCCCAAACCACATAGGCCGCAGGAACTATCCTCTTCGTTCGCTGTCTATTTCGATCTCTCTGTCCCGTCCCGGCTCGTCAGCTCGCAAAACCCTCTTTCCTTTCGATCGGACTCGTTTTCGATTATTTCAACCGTAACCTTAAACAACGTCTTAAAGAACGCGCTTCCGTCGCGTCTCGTCGTTAAAGGTCAACAGATCGACAAACGAAATTTACTTGTCGCGGGCGGCAGGTGGACGAGTCGAGATTAAAGTCGAGCAGTAGAACGCGGACGACGACGTGGCGCGTAAATTCTTTCGTCGCTTCGTCTCTCGTTAACATTGTTCGCGCCTACGCGCGAGAAAACGCGCTACGGGTGGCCGGCCGGGACGTCGAACGTCAAATGGTGCGAGGAGCGTCCGGACGTCGCTGCGTCAGTGTCACCTGGTACCTATTCGGTGCCCACTGGCTGGCTGCCTACTGCCGGCTACAGTCGGAGGCCAGATCGCTCCGATAAAACTCGACGATCGTCTTTATCCGAACGATCTCGAATGCCGGGCGACGGGTTACGCCGAGCCGCGCCGCGGCGGGATAATCAGGGGTGGGCCGGGCAATTACACGCGTACTCGGATCGACGCGATCCGTCAACGATCGGGCCCCGATTAACGCGCGGTGAGTTCGCATTCGCCGACGTTCGGACGGCGAGAACCGGAACGCGGAATTCGAGAAACGACCGTTTCTCTTCTGGAACGAAAACGACGCGGCCCGGCAGCGCGTTTCGGGGGTCAGGTAGATGAGGACCGATCTCTCGGGCCTTCGCCCGGAATATAAACTGTTTCGTGGAACCAACGGTCGTATATCTTGTCGAACGACAATGCCCGAATCAGTCACCTACTCGGCCAACCGGATCTACGTATCGTCCGTGCACACGTGTTCGAGTTCAGCGCGAACGAATTTGCCCGTGTGAAACGAGTCCACGGATCGACACGTTTTCTGGATAACCCTTTACTCTTCTTTTTAATCGTTTAATCGCGTACCGAAAGATCGTCACCGTCGATCTCCGCCTCGTTCCTCGATCGTTTTGTCGCACCTTTCGTTCGCGCAGATTTGCCGGCGCATAGTTAACCTTTTAGGTACGACGCGCCGCTATAGTGGCTTCGTCCTCATAGACACGTCGAACCCTGCCGTCCAGGGAAATAGCCGCNGTATCGTCCGTGCACACGTGTTCGAGTTCAGCGCGAACGAATTTGCCCGTTTGAAACCTGTCCACGGATCGACACGTTTTCTGGATAACCCTTTACTCTTCTTTTTAATCGTTTAATCGCGTACCGAAAGATCGTCACCGTCGATCTTCGCCTCCGTTCCTCGATCGTTTTGTCGCACCTTTTATTCGCGCAGATTTGCCGGCGCATAGTTAAGCGTCCCGCATACCTGCGTAGGTAGCCGTGTCTCTTGAAACATTAGCAGGATACTCGCGCAGGTGTCGCAGGCCTAGTGTCGTGGCATCGGGAATGACTGGTCGAACATCTCGGTCGCGGTATCTTATCCGGCAAGTATCTTGTCGCTCGGCATTAGTGTAACGACGAGTCCCGCAGCAGTGACAGATTCTTATCGAGAACCGAGGAGACACGCCGTCTCACCTGTGTCCCCCGAGTCCCGCGCTGGAACTACCGCGTTGCGCGCAACACCCGGACACCCGTTTCCCGCATTAGATTTCCCGAGCGACGGAGAGCCGCGCCGGCCGACGAATCGGCGCGTAATTACGTACGAACCTCCGAGGAGAGCGATTCAGATTCGATTAAAGCGAGCTCGGAACAAGAGCGGCTTATCGCGTCGCATTGTATCGTAACGCGGCGCAGCCACGGTGTCGGCCGCGGTGATTCGTCGGGAATCGGAAAGGGAGCGGAGAGAATGGAAATAGATCGAGAAACGCGATCAACGGAGATCTTAATGACCGGGAACTCGGGAACGCGATCGTACCCGGAGGATGGATCGTGGGGCAGCAGCTGACCGTTTCAATGGAATAATTAGATGATTATCTTTTATTTATCCGCGGCTTTGATCAGCCGCCCCTCTGACATAAAAAGACGCCATTTGCAATTATCCGAAGGGAAGAGGAAGCGTATCGTTCAGCGGAATGATACCTCTATTATAATCAAGCCACCCATTGCGTTCGGTCTCTTTCGGCTCGGTTTCCTCTCTCTTTCTCTTTATCTTCCATTTCTCGGTCTCCCTTTACTATTCTCTAGGCTACGTGCGTTTACCTGTTCGCATCGATCGACGGCGGTTCGGAAATTAACGTAATTAGCTTATGTATACGCGACGTCTGCCCGTCGACGAATTAGTGCGACGTAGTATAAATAATTACGCTTGCCTATACTTGCCTTCCCAAAAGAGTAGGATTGGGTACAGTTCAGTTTTTTATTGTTCTGTGCATCCCCCTCTCGTTTGCCATTTCCTAATGCAATTCCATTCGTTGCCGATAGTGACTTTTGTTTGTCCTAAAAACCTACGCCAATTTCTGGAATCCTACTACCTTTCAAGCTGTGCGAAATGGTCCTGTTCTTTCAGGACGGTAAATATAGGTCGTTCTACTAGCGAAACGAATTCCCGCGAACCGCTGGACCGCGAACCCCCTAAATTGTAAAGAGCAGACCTCTGAAAGAAAATCGAATTACGAGCTTATTTCCAAAAGAGAGGAAGGTGAAATCGCAGGTAGGACCGTAGATAAATAAACAGAGGAAGAGAAGAGAAGGCCATCGCGTTCTCTTGAGAATAGGAACTGCTAGTAATAAAGCGACAAAGGGACCCAGATTCGGAATACACTGGCCGCGTTAACGGCCGAAGTCGAATCTGTCTCAATGGAGATGATCGTTGCGTCTACATCCTGGGTGGTTTCGTTTCGTTGAATCTGGGAGACCAGGCCGAGTCCTCGCCATAACAATGCTTCTGGTCCGCGCCTTTTCGACCGATCCACCTTTACCTGTTCGACTGGTACTCTTTTCACCGAGGACGCGCGACGCCCGTGTTTTGCCCTTGGCTTTTCACCTTTTCTCACCCCTGCGGCTTCTTCCTCTTCTTCTCTCCTGTCTCGATTTCGACCCTGTTTTCCGTGGGCTTTTCTCGTACGCACCCACACACCGGCCTGGTATACCAATACCACCAACTGTACGCCCATCTACTCGAAGGTCTTTGAATTTTCGAGACCTCCGTATTTAAGTCGACGCCGCGGGCGAACGGAAAATTACCGAAGGCGAAAGCTGCTCAATTCCACGTTCGGACAGCCGCATAATGGACCGACCCGGCGGGATCGCAATCTGCTCGTTTTTCCGATTTAGATGTTCCACCACGCGCGCTAAATTTTCGACCCTTCCTAAATGACTTGCGACTCGAGTTTAAGGAATGCGATCCCATAAACCGACAGATGTGTAAGTTTCCCGCGTGCTACGCGATCGATCGAAGCCGATCCAGATGTAAACGCGCTCAGCTATCGGTGAAACCGGAGAACGGGCTATTAAGAAGGACGCCGGTTTTGGAGAAAGTAATTCGCGAAGAAACCGTTAGACTAACTGGACACCAGACGAATTTCACGGGGAAGAAGAGGCTGAAAAAACAGAGCACGCCAGGACAGTTTTATCTAACGTGAAATGAACTGGTGCGAGATCATAAATCAAGGAAAGAGAAATCCAGCGAAACCACTAGTAACTATAAAATTTTATGGTGTTTCAGGTTTACGGATCGGCAAAGGGTTATGGCGACCTGCGCGCAGTGTTGTACGCTAGGTTTTTGCGCAGGTCATGGCCTTCAACATAGTGAAAAGTGAAACTCGACTTTGCGACGCTCACAGATCGACTTTTAAAAGTCTAGTCTCGAGGGTGGCGTGACCAAGAGGTAGGGGTAAGGGTCAGCAAGTAAAAAGGGCGTAAATGGACGTCGGCACGATTAGTGTTTCAACAATATTGGTCGGCCGCATTGTTCAACGAACAATCGATGGTCCAGCTGGAAAAGCGAAAAGAAAAGGGAAAATCGTAATATACGACTCGTGATTACAAGGCAGTGATTTACGAGACGGACGACTCCTACGAGTTCCATATGTAGGTTCTCGGACATTTTTTCAACCTTCTGTCTTGGAACGTTCTTCGTCGATTCTGACTTTTTTCGGAGATCCGAAGGGTTGTAAATTCCGATTATGAACGGACATGTTAGTCTCGGAATGTTAAAAAAAAGGTGTGACAGGCTAAATTCAAGGACGAAAGGGTAGACGACCATTCTATTGTAAAAGTCTGTAGCATCTGTACTTAAGTAGACTAGAGGTAAAAAAATATGGAGTGAAACTCGACGATCGATCGAGCCGATTGTCGACACACATACTAAATGCATCGGCGCCGATTTCGTGCCTGCAAAACAGAGGGTGGAAAATCGCGTAAATTACTCTCCGATAAGGAAGAAATTTACGCCCCTTGCAGGATAAAAACGAGGAAAGCCGGCGTTTTTTACCGCGTCGGCAACCCGGTCGAGGAGGGTGGAGGGCGCGGGCCGGGAACAGTGTGGCGATTTACGGCGAGCGTTCAGCGCGCGTGAAGAATTTACGTCGAACACGCGTGTCCTCGTCCACGTGTACCTACAATTATTTTCCAGTATGATGCATCGACGCGAGTCACGCGGCCCGGTAACCGGTGATCTCTTCCTCCGAGACACGCCGCTATCAGGAGCGTTCGTTTTCTTCGCGTTTCTTTGCCCGCGGTAAATCCCCCTTTCTTCCGTCGGTTCGCACGCGCGCCGTACGTGTACGGTCCGAAAATCGTCGAACGAAAGCAATTTCGATGGAAATCATTCGCGTGCACGAATTCGGACGAAAAGTAGCCGCGTCGGAATCGAAGGAGACGTTCGGTTAGGAGAGAAACGAGCGAGCCGGGTTCCGTGAAAGCCGAATCCGGTGATCGTCGATCGTCTGCTGCTGCGTCGCGGAATACGTATCCGACGAACATCGAGGTTCGCGCGAGGAGCGCCTCGTTGCACTGGCTAAATCATTAGACGCTCGAAAGCACCAGCCCCCCGCGGTTTCGAGCATTAGTTCATCTGTCTCTGGTTCGCTTCGCAGCCCTCCCCACCTCCTTTCTCTCTTTCTCTCTCTCGCCCTTTTTCTCTATCTATCTATCCATCTATCTATCCGTCTATCTATCTTTGTTATCCTGTTGGTTGTATCGCTGGGTTTCGGCCGGTGCCTCGCGCTTAATATATGAATCCCACGCATCGAACCCCGTGGCCGTGGCACCGCGGGATACAGCCAACGACATGTGTTCCTCTCCTCTCGCTCTCTTCCTTCTGTTCCGTTCCATCTTCTCCGATTTTCTCTCTTCGCCTGCTCGTTCTACGCTTTCCATCGCCGATTCCCCTTTCGTATCGTCCCAAAAATTGGTGACCGGCGATCAGTCGCCCCGAGTATTGCGACTAAACGTATATACTTCGTATTCTTCGCGTCTAAGACTGCCGCGGGCTCGAAGATTTCGCGAGATTTATATGCTACGGGATCGATGGATTGTCGGTGGGACGGTATTTTAATTCCCTTTTAATTCGATGGTAAACGAGAAAGCCGAGTCGAATCGGACCACTCCCGAGTTCCACGACAGATCTCGATCTTGGTTCGGATCCAGGAGAATTTAATCCCGAAGCATTAATAAACGCTATTCGTGTCTCGTTCCAGCTCGTACGGAGCGACCCCACCGACGGGGATCCGGTCCCATAGTATATATATATACCTATGTATGCGTCTACGAGCCGATTTATGGCGCGTCCGTTCATTCATAAAAATATTATTCAAATTTCGAACGTCTAGACGCGGCAGCGACGAGGAGACGAGGCGACGAGGATCGCGGGGCCTGGGACGAGAGAACACCGATTTTTATCGCGTTCATTGATAACTTTCGAGTCTACTCGGCTCTTTTATTTTCTCACCGGAACCAAGAATGAAAGCCCAATTTCTTTTACGTCCTCTTATTCTTTTATTTTCCGAAGGGATTCGAATTTACAAGCACGTGGAAGCAAGTTCTCTACCTGAAAAGCTGACTATCCGATTTTAAGCAACGTCACGTTTAGAATAAAGCCTAATATCATATGAACGTACGACCGAACGTAAAAGTCTCTCTAACCATCTTTCTATACGAAGCGACTCTTGGACCGGTCGAGCATTCGTTCATTGTGGAATGGAAGAGAGGAATGATCAATATAGCCGCCGTTTATCATTTTTTAAACGAAAATTTTAATACGGTTTGAGCAGACGAATACGTAGATGTAGCTGCAGATCGAGAGATAGGACGTATCGAAGATATTTCGACGAGAACCGGACGATGCGTGGGCTCCGGTCGCCGACGAAATCTCTCCCGAGGAGCGTGCGTGTGCGATGCCCGGGAAGGGGGGACGGGGACAGTAGAAGTTATTATTTACCGCGCGAGTAGTCGCGAATCAAGATATAAGCGTGGGCGATACGAGGAGACATCTCCGCTCGAAAGCAGGCGAAAAAAGAAATGAGCGCCGCCGGGCAGCCTTCTCGCCTTTTCGTGATCGATCCGTTACGATCTGCGATACGGTTAAAACTTTTCTCATCCTTGAAGACGATCTTGCGATCGTCCAGCCGCGAGACGAAATTTCGGTAACGAGAAAATCCATTAAAAACGAGAGACTTAAACGTAGGAATGGGTTGAAACGCGGAGGATAATGACGAAGAGCGAAGTTGGTTTTAATCGAGAGATTAAAAAGGTGGATCGGAGGATCGGTGCGGTTCCAGTTCTGGCGGGATGAAGGATGGGCATTGTTCGACCGCACGCGGCGCGTGGCACACGCAATCCCAAACAAATTTGCGGATTACACTCGCAGCATGAATTATTTAATCTCAGCACGTTCTCATTGGTTTAGTTAGCGACCCGTGGTCCCTTTCGCGAAAGAGATTGCGCACGCCTTGCTCGACATGATTCCCGACCAACTTCTCTCTCGCACCCTCGTTCGGTAGCGCTCCATTCTTTCCCACAATCTCGCCGGCTTTGCTAAAACTCTCAAACGATAACTGTCCACCGCTACCGGCGGGTTATACTTCGAGTGCTATACAACGCCACGGTAGGATGTCGAAGGTCAGAATGGCAAGCGCCTAATTTCATCTTTATTAGGTACTATCTTCAGGTATACAGTGCGGTCACCAGTCTTTCTCGAGAGGGTCCCTACCAGCTACCAGCATGTCTGCCAGCATGTCTACCAACAAACAGCTCTAAGCGTTCAACAATTACTAGGGACCCACTAGCGAGGGACCAGACACCCAAGGTTGCGAGGAAGTGCGCCTAAATAAACATTTGACAAAAAATGGGACTGTATAGTTTTCGATTGACGAAGCTTTAAATTTGAAAAGAACGGGACTGTATAGTTTTCGATTGACGAAGCTTTAAATTTGAAAAGAACGGGATTGTATAGTTTTCGGTTGACGGAGCTTTATATTTCCTACAAAAAGGTATTAATCTATTAATGTGGGAAAGACATTAGTCAAGGTAATATCTTGGGAATCCTGTTATCGTACCACACTTTATCGAAGGATTACAGGCCGGACAAAAATATTCAGATTTGTTGACAAATATTTTCATCCATAAAATAATTCATACTTTTCTTCTAACTATACAACACTATGTATAAATATTCTTTGGTATAATGACAATGACGAAAATCGAGGAGGTAATATCTGATGAACTACCCTGTGTTCCTGCTCGTTTTGCATTTCACATGTCAGCAGTACGCGTTATCTACGTGCTCGCGGAGTATTAAAATTGTAGGCATAGATACGTTAGGCCCTATACGTTTTTCGTTCGGCGAATCGAGGGCGGCGATCGTTAACCACGAGGCAAGAGAGCCGGAGAACGAGGGTAAGTTACGGAATCGAAAGAAACGAAGTATGGTGCACGTGGGGGGTAAACCGGACGACATACGGAGAACACGGTGTCCCATATACAGTACTCTTACATGCGCGTCTNTCACCAGTCTTTCTCGAGAGGGTCCCTACCAGCTACCAGCATGTCTGCCAGCATGTCTACCAGCAAACAGCTCTAAGCGTTCACCAGTTACTAGGGACCCACTAGCGAGAGACCAGACACCCAAGTTTGCGAGGAAGTGTGCCTAAATAAACATTTGAAAAAAAATGGGACTGTATAGTTTTCGAATGACGAAGCTTTAAATTTGAAAAAAATGGGATTGTGTAGTTTTCGGTTGACGGAGCTTTCCTACAAAAAGGTATTAATCTATTAATATGGGAAAGACATTAGTCAAGGTAATATCTTGGGAATCCTGTTATCGTACCACACTTTATCGAAGGATTACAGGCCGGACCGGATATATTTGGTATAATGACAATGACGAAAATCGAGGAGGTAATATCTGATGAACTACCCTGTGTTCCTGCTCGTTTTGCATTTCACATGTCAGCAGTACGCGTTATCTACGTGCTCGCGGAGTATTAAAATTGTAGGCGTAGATACGTTAGGCCCTATACGTTTTTCGTCCGGCGAATCGAGGGCGGCGATCGTTAACCAAGAGGCAAGAGAGCCGGAGAACGAGGGTAAGTTACGGAATCGAAAGAAACGGGGCATGGTGCACGTGGGGGGTAAACCAGACGACATACGGAGAACACGGTGTCCCATATACAGTACTCTTACATGCGCGTCCCATCGCACGGTACATCGGGTGCACCCGTTGGTTCTCCATAGCGGATAAAGACGAGATGGGGGGTCCTTTGGCTCCCTTGGCTTCGACTCGCCCCGTCCCGACCGCTCCGAGGGAGCGTTCCGTGTTCCGGGCGGGAACACGAGTGTTAAAAGCGTAATGTTCGCTAAACGAAACCTCCCCGGCTCTCTACGTCTCGTTCGCCGCGATCTGGTTCTCCACCGCGAACGAGGCGGCCGCCGGTTCTCCCCCGGTTGACTTCGCGCGCAACGCTCGGGTGTTCACCATCTTGTCGGCGACGTCGCAACGCCCAGCGTTCGCGATCCAGAATCTATTAATCGTATCCGGAATCGTCGTATAATTTTTGTTGCACTCGCGGTGTTGTAATCTGCTACGATTTGCCTACGAATAACGATATATCGAACGATCGGTTTCGATTATTTCCATGAGCGATTCTCGCGTCTCTGGGTGGCGAGTGTGCCGACGAAGCGGCGCGCGGCGGCGCGGCGGTGGGTTCCGTGATTTTCCGCTCGATCGCTATTATTTAAGCTCGAAACAACCAGGTGGGTCGACGGTGCGCGACGCGACGCGCCGCGGCGTCCGGGCAGTTGTTTGCGAGTAACGGTGGCCTGATTGCAAAAGCCAAAAGAAAAGAGGGGAAGGCAAAAGGAGAAAAAAAAATGAAAGCGAGACGAAATGATCGACTCGGCTGTTAAAATTATAGAGCGAAAACGGGCGTCGCGGTGGCTCCCAGGGCGACGGGCCATTCAATCGCGAGGAACCCCCGCGAGGAACCGCGACAATGGCACCCGCCACGAGCCTCCTGCCCTCTGCTGCCTCCTCCCTCCTCCATGACCACCGTGTACCCTCTTCGCGGGGGGTCTCTCTCTCTCCCTCTCGTTCTTTCTCCGCTACCGGTCATTCGATCGACACGTATTTACGTTCACTCTTGTCCGATTCTACGTTCGATTCGCGATCACAGAATTTGTGTTTCCGGTCGCGCGTGGACCTCTGGTCGTAGGAAGTCGGTCCGTTCGCCGCGCGGTGCGTAGACGCAGAATTTCACGGTCGAGTACGCGGCGTAGAATTCCGTAAACTCGAAACGAGACGTCGAGATCCCGATGGCAATCGTTTCCGGATCGGCGCGCTGCGCCGCGCGGTGCCAGCTAAATTAGGGAGAATAGAGAAGAGAGCGCGAGCGAGCGCATTCAACGACGCGATTCCCCGCGATGCGTAAGCAACCGCGACAATGAACGGGCGTTCGTGGGGGGTCCACGGACCACGTTGCTCCGCGTCACCACTCACTAGAATTCGTTCGCCGGCATTGGCATTGGCACACGGCGAAAGGCGAGGCTCCTGTTCTCGACGCGCGTGCCACCCGGGAAAACGTCGCACGTTATAAACTACAAATAGACGAACCTCTGCAAATTGCCTCGACCCTGTGAATTATTCCTTTGATCAGTGCCTTTCTCGCCGCGTTGAATCACGTTCCCTTCGCGATCGGCCCACACATCTAATCAATTAATTAGTTAATTTAATTATTATTAATACATACGTTTGTACGGTGGCAATTTTCAAAAATTAACGTAGGGTTATCAGATTTAAGAATAAATTTGACGCAAATGTATAAGTCGGTGCGCTAAGAACGAAATCAATTAATTAATTTAATTATTATTAATACGTGCGTTTGTACGGTGGCAATTTTCAAAAATTAACGTGGTGTCATCAGATTTAAGAATAAAATTGACGCAAATGTATAAGTCGGTGCGCTAAGAACGAAATCAATTAATTAATTTAATTATTATTAATACGTGCGTTTGTACGGTGGCAATTTTTAAAAATTAACGTGGGGTCATCAGATTTAAGAATAAATTTGACGCAAATATAAGTTGGTGCGTTAAGAACGAAGAAAGATACGCAGAAATGCGCGGTTGGTCGTGGAAGAAGAGAGAGACGTTTCTTCATCTCGCAACGTCCTTAACATCCGCTCGAGCTCGAGCGGGCAATCTTCCGCGTCGGCAGTTTCGCGCGGAAACTCAAAAGCGTGGAAGCGCTTTCAATATTTCGACGGCTCGCTCGCGTCGCGTCGAGTACCACTTCGCTTCGAGATCCACTCGACTCGGGGCCTCGAGTACGCGAGCCAGATGTTTCTTCCTATTTGGTGTTTGTTACCGTTTCGCGCGAGAGTCCGCGCGGCTGACTTTCGCAGCACGCGCGAACCGAGGCAACGCGTGCATGTACTTCGAAAAGGCCGGCGAGGTTCGCCCTAACCGCGTTAATTTCGTATCGAGGAGGATTTTGATGTCCCACGGAAAAAAGGCGGTTACGCGTGGCATTAATGGGCGACGGGGACAATGTTGACCGGGCCGAGCTCGATACGTGGTAGATAATTTACGATTTCGCTACGTACATACATATACGTGTTTCCGACTCTCGTCTCTCGACGATGGAACGCCGCTGGAAGGCAATAAAGCTAGCTATAAATTATTTTCTCTGTACCGAGCTACACATAGTTTTTGCCGATGCACCGTAAAAAGGATTCGCGTTGTAAATCTTTCCGGAACACGGTGGTTCGCGTTAATATCTTTGCAATTATTGCGATCGGGACTACGGGGATATAGTTTCATTTTGCGGCCAACCTTTCAAACGGTATGAGAATAAACTGCGCTTCGACGCGAGACGAATAAAGTTGAGTAAAGAACTCGGAAACGAACATTTCTTTTCGCGTATAATGGTAAATTCTCCAATTTCTACTCAGCCAAGCATGACTTCGCCATCGACATATATAAAAAAATGTATAAGTCGAAATTTATAATGAGAAATAGTTTCACGCGTGGAATTTAATATAAATTCAGGTAGAATCAAGCAAGGAATCATTTACGATCAATTATTTCTCTAAAACGAAGGCTATGAAGTGCATATACTTCTATTTATAGTACTATTATTATAAAAGATACACTTCCTCTACGCCAGTGAGTAGAAATTGGGACACTTACCTTAGTTCACATCGTGCAAGCGTATCGGCTCCCGAAAAGTTCAGCATCAGAATCCACGAATCGATGTCATCGACTCGTTGCGCAACGTTTCAAGCGATGTGTTCAAGTATTATACTCGCGTACTTTCATCGTCTCGTTGTCCCTTTATTTCGGGTCATGTGCCCTGTGCCGACACTGTCGGCGATCGACGGCCGATCGTCTCGTCGCGTCGCGTCGGCGAGTCCGCGCGTAAAGGAAGAGGAGGAATAGTAGGCGGCCGTCCTCGTCCTGCCAAGTCACGTATCCCGCGGCGCTTGTTGTCATTGTCGGTACCCGCAATCGCGCAATGATTACGCACACGCGGGCCAACGATCGGATCCCTTTCGGCCACCCTGCTCAGCTTCGACTCGAGTCAAAGGCGCCGAATGTGGACCGACGAATCACCACCTTTATCCACGGATCCCTCTAACGATCCGTGCCCCGTTGTACTTGCAGATCCTTATACTTCGCGTTGCATCCGATCAAAGAATACCGCGGTACATTGCTACGTATAATTGTTGGACGGATAGAAATATTTATTTATTTGTAGGCTTTACAATGTATTAGCAGCATATATTGTACGCTGCTATGGCAATGAGGCGATGGGCGGCAGGCGAACATCGTAAGCGCCGGCCCGAACGGAAGCAACATTGTTTCGAACGGGCGATCAAAAAGTCAGCAACGTTTTGGCGTGTCGAGACGTGCTGTGTTCGGTGGCGATTTTCGGGACAGTTCAGTTTAGAACAGCGAAGAAGCTGGTCGGCTCTCGCGACGATCGAATCAGATTAAACACATATGTGCCCATAATTATGAAAGTGGTCTAAGTCAAAATTTTTTGAAAAATGAGTTTATCACTTATTTTACACTAGATTCATAATGTGGTATGAAATAACTAACGAACTAATTTTTCAAAAAATTTTGACTTAGACCACTTTCATAATTATGGGCACATATATGTATAGTCAACGCAGTGTGTTCGGTCATTTTCTCCCCTCGGTAATCCTTTCCACAGTTGGTACAATAATTTGTATCATGGCAGCTTTAGTTGCCACGTTAAGATGACCAAACCTGGTAGTAAATCTGTGCTAAAAGAGTACAGTACCTGGTCTAAGGCACCGAGACGACGCGTGAAAATGAACTTGTTCCAGTCGCTTAGGGCAATTAACTACTTTACTTCGAGGGAAATTGTCGACGAAAACTATATTTCGGCAATGGATCTTCTTTCCTCTAACGAGAAGAAACGGAGGGGCCGACGCGCCGCCGGGGACCTCTCCGAATTACGAGCGCCAGATTCAGTTATTTACGTAAATAACTGCATAACTACGTGGCTGCAACGATCGCGGCGGAACATGGGGCACGGCGCATGGACCGTGGACGATCGTAACCGCGTAGTAGCGAGTAGCGCGAGTCGATCGTCGAGTTCCCGCCCAGCGCAGCGGCGCGACGGCCAATCGAAAGCCCAGCTACTCCGAGCCGCGTGTCGTTTTTTCCTTTTTAACGGCCGTTACATCGACGAGTTTTCTTGTCTCAACGCCATCTTAGCCAGCCCGACCGGACATTATCGTCCACGACGTCCACTCTCGTCGATTATCTTCCGCTGTTCTCGCCTAAGCCGCGACCCCTCTCGATCCCTTATCTCGCCCCCTCTTCGCGTTTCCCTTCTGAACGAGATCTACGATCATAGCGCATCGTCAGGTTTTTCTTCCAGCTCGAATTTGTCAATCGAACCTGTACGCCTGCGACTTATCTTCTTCTTCGAAGGGAAACCGCGAGCAATTTTTCAGGTGATGTTCATAGAGCAAAAGACCCCGTTTCGATGCGAAAGAAACTCCAGGGTAATAAACGACTAGACGTTGCAACTAGTATCTCTAATAATTGAACAATAACATTAAGCGACGTGCCACGTGCCAACGCGCCGAACATAGGAGATGAGTAATGAAACAAGACCGACTAGACTTCCCGGTATTGACGAGCACTTCACAGTTATCTGTGATGCTGCGATGTGCAATACCCAGACCCAAGTTTCGCTGTGCAGTTATGTAGATAGATCTCTGTCGAAAAAAGTCTCCCCCCTGGACTGTCGGCCTTAAATCGTTCGTACGACCAACCGTTTTCGCGTTAACCGTCTTCGCGTCATGCCGCGCCGGCGGCGATGCGAGGTACGTTAACGATCGTCCGAATCGTATTGAAAAGCGAGCACGCCCGTCGTTCGCTCGTACATACATATACATAACGTTCTAAACGCGTACATAGTTTCCCCTTTTCTCCGTTGGCCCGAGCCGCGAGGATCCGAGCCGACTCCGTACCTTTAGCCGCCGAAGTCGCGTTGTTAAATCGTCGAATCGTGAGAAAAATCTCCGCCGGCCGCGGAGTCTATAATTTGCACTTCCGTTCTCATGCGGCGCTCGACAATGCGCGCCGCGTACCCCCAGCGAACACGGGTTTCTCAGGTGTTCGACTTCTCCGGGGCGGGAGCTGAATCGGAATGTAATTCGACGCCGGCAGCAGGTGCCTGCGTCTTTGTCCCGTCCGAGAACAATCGGGCGAAAGAGGGCTTTTAGGAGTCGCGGAATGGGAACGGGGCCCGCAGGAGCGACCGAGTGACGCGACTTTTACGAAATCGCTGGTGGCTTCAAACGCCGCGCCGGGGGATGGACCGGCCTTCTATCGCCATTCTCTCTCTCTGCTCGCATAAGGGATCATAAGAAAGGGATTTATTCTGTTCGTCGACGCGTTCATTCTCGCCTAAAGAATTCCCTATGTCCCGAGATTTCAACGACTGTTTTCGGTTCTTAACGTACGTACGTACTTCTGCGCACGTGCTTGCCCTTTCGCCTCGAGTACCTCTCCTATCCCTCGTCGACTGCCTAGCGCACGAGCAACGTTTTTTACATAAGCGTGACCTATCGTTTAAAGAGAAAGAAAGAGGAAAAGATAGAGAGAGAGAGACCGAGAAACAAATCTTGAAACGTAGCGAAACTTTGGTCCACTTTTGCATAAGCGAGTACGTATTGTACGTTTGTTGGAAAAAATCTTCTGAAAAAAGTAATCTATTCATCAGTGCAAGATATTTAAGGAGGTTCATCCGGTTAAGGAATTAACAGATAGATCTCCAAAAAAAAATTTGATAGTCTATAACAGTATACCAGGATACCTAAAAAAAATTTGTAAGTCATTTGGATACCTTAATGATGAGATATTAATATAAATATTTTTTACAATTTTACTTGTAGTCATATGGAAAAGAGTGATTTCCCAGACTTCTATCGCTAATTTATTAGGTATTGACAGACAGTTTTGAATGAAACTTATGTCATATTAAAGAGAAACATTTAACGAATATTTTAATTGCAAATTTAGGTAGATTGGGTGACTATAAATCGAGAAATATCTAAACACAACAAACGAAATCTGCATCTTTCATCAGTAGATAACCTCCTTTATTAACATGTATGCTAGTCGAATCAAGCTCCCCTTTTCTATAACTTGCATTTGACTTGCTACGTACCAGATGAACCTCCTTAAATTTGGTGACACTGGCAGTCTTCCTCTGTCTAATTTACCTTTCATTAACATCGCTTGCATGGCATCGTATAGCGAGATGAATCACGGTGGCTTTTGTCGCGTAACTATAGGTACATCAAATTCCACGACATATTTGTTAAAGGGTGCGGTGCATACCACCCTTCCACGCGACGTCTTTACCGTCGACCCCTTTCCCCTCCGCTCACCCTCCACCCCATTTTCCAGGGCACCGGTCCCCCGCGCATAGGACGCGAAATGAACGAGCGGAACACCTAATAAATACGTAGCTATGCGAGTAGGTAGATATTAGCTTTTGTCGGTGACGCAGACATCAAAGAGATTCGATGGGTATTTCGGGCACGCGTTCCTCTGGATTCCGATCTCGCGCGCGGCTGATCAAAGCGTACTCGCGTTATACAAACGTGCAGGTTTCACGCGAATATTTTTTCGGCCGACACGTTTCAAAGCCGCTTAGTTAATTCGTTTAATTAAAAACGAACACAAAACGGAGGTCGAACCATCGAAATTAATCTACTAAAATTCGATCTCTTGGAAGTTCGTACGATTGATTCGTAGATAAAAGTTGTGCAACATCTTCGTCTATCCATGTGCATACACATGACTCATTGAATTCCGGATTCATTTCGAACATACGTAACAAATGTGGGACACTCAAGTGTGATAGGAATGCTTGCGATATGGGCTCAGTGTCTTTTCTTAAGGTATGTTTTTCGCGTGTAGCAAAACGTACCTTAAGAAAAGACACGCGAAAAACGTACCTTTTTGGTATACTAGACCGTAAAATTTGATTTTGCGGCCGCATTTCCGGATGTAAAATGCAATTTCACGTACTTACGTACGTAAAATCAAATTTTACTACAGTATAGTATAACAAAAACTGATGTTTGTCGCACAAACGAGCAGCTTCCCATCGNCTCGAGAGGGTCCCTACCAGCTACCAGCATGTCTGCCAGCATGTCTACCAACAAACAGCTCTAAGCGTTCAACAATTACTAGGGACCCACTAGCGAGGGACCAGACACCCAAGGTTGCGAGGAAGTGCGCCTAAATAAACATTTGACAAAAAATGGGACTGTATAGTTTTCGATTGACGAAGCTTTAAATTTGAAAAGAACGGGACTGTATAGTTTTCGATTGACGAAGCTTTAAATTTGAAAAGAACGGGATTGTATAGTTTTCGGTTGACGGAGCTTTATATTTCCTACAAAAAGGTATTAATCTATTAATGTGGGAAAGACATTAGTCAAGGTAATATCTTGGGAATCCTGTTATCGTACCACACTTTATCGAAGGATTACAGGCCGGACAAAAATATTCAGATTTGTTGACAAATATTTTCATCCATAAAATAATTCATACTTTTCTTCTAACTATACAACACTATGTATAAATATTCTTTGGTATAATGACAATGACGAAAATCGAGGAGGTAATATCTGATGAACTACCCTGTGTTCCTGCTCGTTTTGCATTTCACATGTCAGCAGTACGCGTTATCTACGTGCTCGCGGAGTATTAAAATTG
>SMSR01015073.1:14484-30826 GCA_019453355.1 Ceratina japonica | reverse complement strand
TAGTTGGGGGTTACGTCTGGAGGATGAGGATTCGAGAGCTAAGAAGGAAGTTTCTCACGGTAATCAGCCGAGTCGAGGAGACCGACGACAATTTCGCGGCGACTTCTCGGCATGCAAAACAACATCGTTAAATCGGTGCCATCGCGAGGCAAAAGCCATCGTCGTCGTCGTCGCGGTCAATTTTCTATGATATTTTGTCACCGTATAAGAAAGAACAGTAAGTTCACTCTGTCAAAAAAATAATTGACTCCTGCGCATGACAAAATTGCATTATAATTTTGTCTTGCATCAACGCGATCACATATTCGCAGCTGAATCGCAGCGGTTAATCGGACGTGTTTTTTTTGTTAGATCGATCACAAAACTCGAAAGGGTAGAAATAATTTATACGCGACAGAAATGTACCATCTGGAACGCGTTCTGCGACCAGGTTTCTACTCTCGTACTCGGTTCTAGTTGTACCAAGTACTCGATTCTATTAGTTTCAAGATCGGAAAGAGTGAAACGTTGAATAATTCATAACCGGCTTCCTAAAATTTTGTTTCCAAAACAATGTAAACTGAAGTCCTCTGCCGTGGGACTACGACCCGAGATGCGGGCTCGGTTCCGAACTCTCCTCTTCGTCTACGAAAACGAATAAATCAGCATCAAGTACTTCTGAGTACACATACGTATTTCCATACGCGATATGCATCGTCGATCGATAAACATTATACTTCTTTACAATACGAATTACGATTCTTATAAAGTTTCTCGTGCCAAAAACAAATCCGGGAGCTAAAATGCTCTGTCACTTATCGTTTCCGAAAAAGACTCCTCGTCTATGTAGTGACTATCGCGAAGAGATTCGTGGCGCGAGGCGAGCCGGATCGAGGCCGAAACAATTAAGTTCTCGTGCGTGAACGGGAGCTTAAGGGGTCGGTTAACGAAGCAAAATCGAATTGTAACGAGCGACATTTGTAGCTATACGTGCTCGCGTTAATTCGCAACCCTTTCCTTGCCGCTGGATCCTTGCCGCTAAAGAGGAAAGTATTTCTGGGCTAGATCGGACGTCGCGTTACTCATCGCGTCGGCAACGCCCCGATGACGTTAGACACGTAATTAATTACGGACGGGTTTCATTTATATCGGACGGCCGTAACGGATAAGTAAGGTATATATACCTATCTACGTATCTACCTACGACCAGTCGGGTTCTCGATGAAAATTAATAACCGGCATTGAATAACTTTCGTAATTGTGCGCGTTCATCTACGCTGTTTAATCTCGGAGATCGTTATCGGGCAATTGAAAATGAAAGGGAAGAGGAAGGGTCGTACCTTCGACGTCTTAATTCGGTTTAGCCTGGTTAAAGAAATTCGCATGGCGCGGAATGAGGTGTCCGCGCGGAAAGAACAAGAACTGAAACGAATTGCAAGAGAAGCCGGCTGGAACGGTGGACCGTTAATTAAGGAATATGTAATTAAAAACAAGCAAACTCCCCTCCCCTCCTTGTCTCTTTCTTTCTCTGTGCGTGTGTTGGTGCGTTTCTCCCTTCTCCACAGCGGGGCGACGATAAATTAATAAACCGTATTACCGTTGCTCTCGCTGTCCCGCTGACACACCCTGCCAGGGGCAAGTTCGTTTCACGATAATAAGTTTGTGATTAAAGCTCGACCACGAGACCCTTCCCGGATGTATCTTGCCGCTCGTCGGCAGGCGACGAAGAAAATAAAGGACGCTGAAAACGCGAGGAACCAAGAATTGATGTAAAGTAAACGATTCTGCCGATCGCCGACGATTCAAGACTCGTACCCGCGTATCAATTTGTAATTCGTAGATCGAACACGCGAGTTAAGGTACTAAGTGAGTAGATGCCCAGAGACGAATGAATTATTTCGTGGATCGCATACATACGCAGGCGTGGCATACGTACTTACACACGTGGGCCCAGCGAAGCGAAGTGCACCGGGTTCGTGCGCGCCACTCAAAATCCGGATTAGGCGGATCACCCAGCGGGTGCCTAAGCATCGAATCGTTGGAAGAATCGCTTCTAGTAGCTCGTCGAAATACCTATCTAATATGTATTTACATCCGAATCGCATTTTCCATTAAACGGCATAGATTATAGTCGTTAGACGCGGAAGCGAATTAGCGTTTAACCGGGAAGAATTAAAATCGCATTTCATTGCCAATTAGTTGCCTTAACTATGATTATGATCTAATTATGGATTATTTCAAATTACTCATTGTGTTTTGAGCCCCATTGGGCCCCATTTGCATTTCGCTATCCTAACGATTACACTGCCACTGCCACTAGTATATCCTCGGTGCCTGACTTTAGTCATTGTTAGTGTTACTATAGAGAACTTATTTTTATTGTTTTTTATTTCTTTTCCTTCATCTGCATTTATTTTATTTCTAGATTTATGTATCAATAAAGTACTATTATTATTATAAATCGCGTAGTTTCTCGGTAGGAAGTACTCGATAAAACTTGGCAAATCGACGTAACGAAACTGTATTCGACTTTAACCCGATCTACCTGTAGCGATTGTTAAGAAAGGAGGCTGCCTCTCGCGATGATATCTACGTTATCTCGCGAAACTCGTTAAAGAACGGCGCGGCGAGAGGAACAGCGTCGCGGCCGGGATGACTATAAATTCAAAGTGAAACGTGTAGTACATAATCGTGTTTGTTTTAATTAGAACCGCGTTCGCAGCGTGCGGCCGCGTTCATTTAAGACCGAAAGTTTCGCGGGGCCCCCTTCGTTTCCTACCGAGGCAGCCGACAGGAAACTGCTTGGAAGCCGGGCCTCGGGCCTCGACTCCCGTTAATTTCACGCGAGGCATTAGGTAGTACGTTAATAAACCGTTATTTATCGACGCGCTTCCTTAAGAACATTTACTATTTCTCCCGGTTCCGAGCTCCGGCGCGGGCCAAATGCCGCACCTACGTATTTACTTGTTCCGCGACGCGTAAAACGATTATTCTTACGGTAGAAATAAAGGAACCGCCCATCAACGAGCTAGACGATTCCCGACTTCCAGCTCGCTGCGTCGTCTGCGATAGCTAAGGGAAGTGAGTAGTAACCGTGCCGTTCCGTCGTGTCACGTGGATTTCACGCGGATAAATTTCAAATCGAGGCAAATCCTATCTCGCGCATCGTTCGTTCAGGGTTACCGGTCCATTATCCCGATGAACTCCGCTCCAGGCATCCGTTCGCGAGGATTAAAAGAACCCTTCGTAACCCCGTGTCACCGGACCGGTAATAGTTGCGTTCTATCGCGCAGAGTCGCGATTCGACTCGACTCGGTCGACGATGTTGGCGTCGGCGTCGGTTACGAGGGTAAAACGGTGTGTAAGGATTACGATGATACGTTTTTGTGAAGAAAACTTACCCCGTATAAATCTGCTTTACGACAACCTTTTCTTTAGTTAGATTGAGGTAGGTGCAGGGCACAGGATGCTACTAATCGATTGTGGCACGACGTGATCTTAATACGCTTTCGAATTTACTTGAATCGAGATCTGTTCGAAACACTTAGAGCAGGAGATCCTGAAACAATGAAACTAGAGGGTAGGAGATCGTGTGTACGAGTGAGATTCGCCTGACGAATTGATCGTCAGTCTTTTGGCTAAGAAAACCTGTATTTTTTTTACTCATTTTTCTTCGTGTAAGCGAGACATATTAAATAGTTGCAAGCATTAGTGTTAAGGGTTGAAATTATTTAGAACACGAATACGAAATTTACGAAAGGGTGTTCGGGCTTTCCTAATATCACAATAAGTATACTATTTAAAAAAATCTATATTCACTTCTAAAGGGTGTTTTGGAACTATTTAGAAAGGATTAAAGTGTAGAGGTCGACATCTAGAAAGTTTCAAGTAAAACGTTCGAACGTTACCCATCGAGTCGACTCCGACTGGGCCCGGCGAGAGCTTTTAACGCGGATCCTTATTAATTTTATTAATTCGTCTCTTTTCAATTCCAACTTGCGAATCTAGATTTTAAAAAACAAAAGCTATAGTTTTCCCATATTCTAACAACAGGAAACGTCGACCCCGATAGGTGTAGATGCGGTCAATGATCTACGCGTTTGAAGGAAACACCCTTATTTACTACGTAGGGTAAACGGTTGATATCGAAGATAGTTGGATAATATTGCAGATGGTATCAACACTACCTATATTGACATATGTATGTACATAACTTTAATGTAGTTGCCGCGGAATATCAACAATTCTTAACAATTTCTATCTTAAAAAATTGCTTCCAATTTTAACCGCGGGCGTAACCTAAAATATTTTTAGTCATTATTCAACCGAAAGAAAACCGGAAAAGAAACCGATTGAAAATCGGAGATGAAGTATTAAAGCAACAACACTGTCAATACATAATTTTTATTTGTCAACACGAATTTTCCATAAATATATTATCTATATATCGATTCATCATAGATCTTACATAGTTTTTACTTGGATATAATAATTTTCTCTTACAACGAGTACATTCGTTTCTCTGTAGCTTTCTTTTCTTTAAATAGAATTCTTTGTACCGATTCAAGTTTCACGAACTCACAGCGCACACGGGTATTTTTTACGTGTCTACCGCTACCACTCTCGATGACTAACAATAAGAACCTTAAGAAACTTATTTTCGCAGATTACAATCCTCTTTCGGAATTTGCTGATCGTTAACGAACATGAATCTCCCACGTGCAGACGCGCGGATCGCATTCTCGTGATTCGAGGATGACGATCGATTCGTTCCATCCTCAAAAATACATTTTCCTCCGTATCGTCTTTAAAATCAGAAACTCAAGATAAGACATCCGTAAGTAAATGTAAAAACTGAATCAGTAAATCTAAATCTAAGATTTGAATCTCTTTGTACAATATAAATCTTATCGAACGCAACTTTTGGGTGGACTAGAAATTTACCTGAAGAGAGGCATCTTAAAGAAGGGAGAACATATTAATGTTATCGTCGAGTCGCGGTAGCACGCGTTCGTTCCTGTTATAAATTCTTGCGATAACCATTGCTCGACATTTCTTACAATTAGATATATGTATGTATATTTTTATTTTGCGCACCCGTGACGGTGACGACTCTCGGCCAGCGAGAGCTCGCACGCGTCACGCACAATTTCATCTTTGTAGTTCGCAGTCTACCTACGTATTTACTACCATATACGTGTATGTATGCGTGTGCGCGTGTATCTAAGTACGTATGTACCTTTATAAATAAGTTATCTGTCTATACAGGCGTGCAGGAACGAAAGGGACGAAGTGTAAGACGATCGAAGATGACACAGTCGTACTTTAGATTTCGTTAACGAGTTACACGTGATTTGAAAAGTCCGACATTTCCCTCTGCATAGATTATAGATAGATCGGCAATCTGTACATGTTAAAGCGTAGGCGATGATAAATCGTGAGAATTATTTCTTACCTGGTCACAACCAGTCCAATAATACTTTGTTATTAAAGGGGTATATCGAGAAAAGACCAAAAGTATCGTGTAGTTTTGTAGTTCCTTCATAAAGCCATTAAGAAACTTTGTCACTGTACGTAAACTAAATAAACGAATGTTTGCACGATTCACGACTTTTAAGAAAATTTCACGAACACTATGAATAATATCTTCAAATAAAACGAACACAACGCGCTTTTAAAAGGTGCCATATTGGTTAATCGAAATCTATAATTTATCAATGATCAATCGATGGTGACCGATGAATGAGATGACATCGATATACATATTATCGAATACGTTGCGAATAGTACGACAACGACCGCGACAGCACGACGAACGACAATGGGAAGCTGGTTTACTAATTATCGTAAGTCATCCGTGTCGAGGTCGTCAAACTCCCCACTGGAAGACGACGCACTTCGAGACGTAAACGTAAGGGTGATGCACGGTGCGAGACGCGAGAAGATGCACGGACCTGCGTGTGTTTGTAAGTACAAGTACAATAGTACAATGTACCCCCCGTGACGATGATGATTTCTGCCGGCACCGATTAGTGGCGCCAAGGCATCTTTATGGCAGTTTATGGTAGTACCGCTTGTTGACAAGATGGCAGATGAATATAAATCACGATCGATCGTCATGCAATTGCACGTAAGTGAAGGTTTTGATAGTTGATTGTATGTATCTCAATATCGAAAATGTGGCGTGAATAACCGTAAAATGTGTAAACAGATTTTCCTGTGCTTTCGCGTTGTGGGTACCAAGTTTTCTGCGACGCCGGAAAATGACCACGATTGCAACCGTAGCTGTCCCAAGGTATGTAAATTTACGGAGTTTTCTTTCATCGATCGTCAACCATAATCGTTATTATACGCCGCGCCGTACGCTATGTGTTTCATACATATTTACGATCTATGCAGGAATACAAGATGTCGACTTTTCGCATCGCGCGTCTAATTAACAAATTTTATAACTCGTCCCTTTCGCTCGAGTTCACCAGTAGACAGACTGTAACACTCTGTGTATACGCGAGTGGAGTGCATCGTATCCTATATTATGTGATTTTCGGCATGTATTTAGTTCATTGTCATTTTCTCCAAATATGGTTTCAACTTGAATCGCGACGCAGCGATTTTATGTACGCTGTACATCTACACGAGGACCTAGGAGCTAGGAAGGTGGGTAGACAGTCATTTTTTACGATGAAAGGCAGTGCAAGCATCGAATCTATTCGCGTAAGTAGGTAGCTCGGCCTCCTGGCAAATGAATGCCTATCAAAAGTTAATGATCAAGCGGAAAGTAGATGTTTCTCGACGAGGCGAATCGGTCTTCGCTCGCCTTAACGCGCGATCCTTTGTAAATCAGTCGTAAGTGAAAGCTCGGAGAAACTCGTTAAGCTTTTTAATTGACTGTCAGTTGGGTCGTTTGATTACTCACGAACGCCGCCGATACTCCGTAGGACGTAGGAATTCGAGAATCGAACGAACGAAGCTTACGCGCTATATGCCTACGTAGAAAATGGTCGAACAATATAAGGACTTCCGGGGAAAACGAGATACGTTCGAGATTCTTACGAGAGGAATCTTTTTGCCGAGGTTGTAAATCACGTTCCGCGTTTCCCGCCGAGACTAGCGTCTATCGGTGTCGAAGCAGGTGCGAATGCAACGCATAAAACGAACGATCAAGCGATTCGAGCGGTCAATAGCAATGACTGTCTCCGTTCCTTGTTAACGGTGACGATTAGTTAACAGTTAGAGCTTAACGATAGGACACTGGCCTAGTTCTACGTGTTTATGTACGTATGTATATATACTAATCACAGCGACACAGAACCTGTAAAACGTTTATCTACGCGTTATCTTCCAGCCAACGTGATTCATAGCCTCTACGTGTCCGTAAATCCGCCCGCTACAAATGCACGCGCGCATTTATTGTACGTAATACGCGTACGTGTACAACATACACAAACATCGTTCGCCATCGTTCAATCGAGCCGAAAGTTATACGGCTGCTCGGCCGACCGAGTAAGTTTACTTCATTACTTATCGGTTATGCCACATCCTTTCCTTTGTAATAATAATATCTATATAGGTACGTATATAATATATGTTTGCATACACGTAGACACGGTGTATGTAATATCGACCATTGATTGTACGATTAGGATTTGTGCCGGGCACAACAAGCTATCACATTTAGACGTCCCCGCGTTCTATTTGTTTCCATTCGTTTTTCTCGAATTCACTAAGAAAGCGCTACGAACGAACTACTTGCATCCGTTCCGTCGCCTAACGTCTTACCGCTTTCGTCTCTCGTCGCTTTTGTACCACATTCTACGCGTTGTTAATCGAGGCTCACATCGACTGTTTCCTATTTTGGCGGCTCGATATTATAACTCGATCCCGATCGAATAAAACGCGGGGAGAGACGCGTGACGCGTAAATGAGTTCGTTTAGCGCGCGATTGATCAGCCGTGTATTAACACGTATCTAATTGATATCTTTTTTTCTGTTTCTTTCTACGGGTTACTTCGAACCAAGAGTATGCCGTCGCTTCGTTTTTTTTTTCGACGGCCGCCCCCGCGGTCTTCCCTTCGGGGAAGAGAGCCATAATTCGATATTCGATGAAGCACATACGTGAATCGTTCGCCTAGACGCAGCAGCAGCGTTAGGCATAGGCATAGGGCGTAGAGTAATCTTATTGTCGATACTTTCCCCTCCGTTTTAATTTTACTTAAGCTTATCAAAGTATCCCGACCTGCGTCGGTCCTCTTGCTAATCGACATTGACTTTACAGGAGTAGTTAGTTACGCAGTTTCGCCATACAGATAGATCTATATCCGATAAACGGTTCCGACAACGACGAGTCTTTTTCCTCTTTTAACCAAAGGGGAGTACCTTCTCGTATCCTTACGATCGGAGACACAAATACACAGGCATTTTGTGCGCAACAATTTCCGTCGATCTCCGAACAAAAAATGGATCGCGAATACCCGCTCTCCGAGGGTCATACCGAGAAGATCGATGTCCCGGTACGTACACGCGTATCGTACAAACACAGATGTATACGCGTGTCTCGTTAGAATTGAAAAGCCTTTGAGAGATCGATCTAGTCGTACTTAGGACGATGAACCAAGGAAAACACAAGGAAATTATGTAGGTACGCTTCTACGCGACTATGTACTCCTAAATTGACTACGTTTTAATTATTGACCTGCAGACGAGTTCGTCGTGTAAAAAACTTGTAAAATCACCCGGTGAAACAAAGGCCCTCGCGATCGAATTCTTCTACTCTAAATCTAAACGCGTCTCTGCGTTTTCTCTCATGTGCCTATCTCTACTTCATCCAACGGTGAGCATACGCTGCACTGTCCACGATAAAAAAAATATATAAAACTTCACCGTGCAAAACGTTTCGCGCGGAAAGAAATAGAATATCTTTTTGTTTCTTCTTTGGGACAAATCGTCGCCAACTAAAAACAGAGGTTTGTAAATAGGTACTCTTAACGCGGTAGGTAAATAGGTGGTAGGTACTCGTTACGTGTCGCTAGTACACTCTATACATACATATGTATATACCTATACATTTATCGTAATAATTGCATATAATATCCGATGTCTCGTCGTCTCGGGCACGACTATACATATAGTGAGTACCGATTTCCCATATAAACGACGCGGCGGCGCGTGTCTGATTACGATACAGGGAATGCTACGAGGAAATAAGAAATCATACTAAAACCCGTGAGCCGCCTCCTTATCGAAAAAAATTCAAAAGGAGCGTTTCGATTTAGAAAAATATTCTAATCCTGATCGGAGAAACGTTTTATACGTGCACGAAAATTTGCGCGTACGCGACGTTCTTGATTGTCCGATTTGATTTTCGATTGCCGTTCCTTCGGCGGATCGAACCCTGAATCGATTCGTTCGAAAAGGGACAAGAGTTTCCTGGTAAAACGATAGATAAAAGGATCGTTAAATGATGACGATAAACAAGCAAGGAACGATAGCGGCCTTGGCCGGAACGCGCGACGCGAGGTACGCGTATGTATTTACGTATCTGTACGTATTAGATTAGGATTAGATGCCTACAACGATCACATGCATTTCGGCTGGCTCATCGCCTACATCGTCGTACGGAACGTTGCCTAGTCTAACGCTTATCAACTATCATTTATTGTCCGTTTTGGAACATTTCCTAATACGTATTATTTATTGTCTGCTCACACAGTATTGTCGGTTATTATTAATTTTATATTATCCCTCGCTTACGACTAACTGTTGTCTGGATACTAAGGAAGACTTTTTGTCCTTTACTAACGCGTCTCGGGGCCTCGGGATGAGAAGCGAGCATTTCCTTCGAAAAATAATCAATCGTCCGGCTTGTCGAAAAGCTAGAACAAGAGCGTCAGACTTATGTACCTATACCATCGACGATGCTAGGATTCTGGGAATAATTTCAGTTCGGAATGGGAAAAGGGAGGAGACGCGTCTTTCTTATTTTTTCTTCTTCGCGGAACCGTGTTCTTCACGAGATTCTACGATATAAAAATGTTTACGTAAAAAACAAGCTTCGTACAGAGTAAAAAACTTGTATCCGTCTGTCCGTCGTTTCTGTGTGTCCGTAAGTCTGTGTGCGTCTGTGTGCGCGTCGGGGAAAAGGAAAGATCGAAACAAGGAACGAGCTCGATTATTGTCCGGACCAACAATACCGCTATTCTTATCGAAAAAGTTTTTATAGAAAAAGTCTAGATTAATTAATAAGGCTCCTAGTTTTCTTCTCTCGTAAACGATGTATGTAGGTAGGTACGTGCAAGTACGTACGTACGTACGTATCGCGTACACAGAGTATACTCCATTTCAAAAACTATGCTTCTCTCTCTTCTCGTCTGGGTGCGGATCAAAAAAGTGCTGGTGCAGAATATTGTCCCTAGAATTCAGTCAACGCGCGTCTAATTTAGCTATTTAACGTTTCACGATAAACTAACCAGTTGCGCTAACACGTTGCTAGACAAGCGGCACCGATTTATATCCGGCGCACGATTAAGTGCCTATCGGTATACGTGTATATCGCGTCCCTCTTGTGCCTCGAATACCTTTATCGTCGATATAATTGTATTCGGGGTACGAACAGGCGACTAATGCTTCAATGCTTACAGTCGAAACGGATACTAAGTTAACACGATCCAAACTGAAATAACTTTTTTAATATCGGATCAAACGACACAGTTTTCTATGAGATACCGAAAGACTTAGTTTACTGTGTAACGTGAAAACAAAGTTAATTAACGATTTGTTTACACATTGTAGTAATAGTAATAGTAGCAATTGTAAACTAAGTGTTCTTGCATTCTATCGGTAAGTATGTCGTTTGGTACGATATTAAAAAAGTTATTTCATTTTGAAGTGCGTTAACTTAATGCTCATTTTGACTATAGATATATCTATGGCCGTAGATCGAACGCGACGGTTCGATCTCAGCTTCGATCGTAAATATCTACTTATTCTACCACTTTTCTCACGGACCTACATATAAACGTTTACTCTCCACGTTCCACGTATACGTAATAGTATGTATGCAATAGTTCACGCATATAAATTAGACTAAATAATGCTAAACACTTAACATAGGTATGTGCATGTACCTGTTGTAACGATCTATATGCTCGCGTTAGCAAACATCGGTACATAAAGAGTGTCGCTCTACACTGTATACGTACTCACTATATGCGTATATAATAATCTGTGTCTGACTTATCGTAAACAAAACGTTTATTATAAATGCACAGGTGCGTCTGATGCAACAAGTGCGTAACGTTTCTTCTGAATCGGGTGTGCGTTTGTAAAATACGTACAAAAGTATCTACTTATAATGTTATTGTCCAAGGTTGAACGAATCCAATATTCCATACTCTAATTCGACGCCGTTTATCTTCCTCTTTGCATATTGTGAAAAGTTATGTATACTTCGTCTTCTTCTTCTTCTTTATTGTCATAATTCTCGATCATACTCGATAATCGTCTGTATGTACGTTATTATGTATCGATGAACAGGAAACGCACACCCATCGATCAAACGTTTAGAATTAGATACCTATATGTTTACCACTTTGTGGTTCGCGCGAGGTGGTATTTCTACGAAAAACCAGTGATGGCGAGGGCGATAGAAAACTGAATCTTTTTCATCGCATTCAATGCGAGATTCTGAGCCTGTTGCTTCCCTGTTACTCACTTATCGTCGGTTATACGACGTCGATGGAACTTGAAGCTTACGCGCAAACTCTTCCAGCGAAAACGGTCGTTGAATTTATCGAAAACGACGATCGAGCTTTCGCCGTTCGTAATATGTTTCCATTTATTTCACTTTTGCTTTCGCGTTCTTATTATTCCATTCGCGAGAAGGAGAAAGCGACAGGTGACCTCCGATAAACCGAGAACGAGGAACTGGAGGGCGAGGTCTATGACCATTTCTGCAACGAAACTCGTATCGAGTAGATCGTTGGTCGGCGATTCGGTTTGTCTTTATGCGCGACAATGCGCTGAGTGGAATCTTCGCGCGAACGAGCGAACGCAACGTAATTAATATTTATTTGTATATACATATATATGTATGTAGATGGTAGGCTGTAGACTAATCTGATCGGAGCAATACCACGGTTAAGTACACACATATTTGGTCGGCAAACTATAGATAGTTCGTTCGTTCGTTCGTTCGTTCGCTTGCTCGGTTTACGCACATTCGTCGACGGACGAGTTTTCTCGACGGACGCTTAGGCGTCAATCCTTCTGGTTTTCGAGATCGATCCGGTTAACCCATACTTAAGTCGGAATATTTATGCATCTCGCGTCGAATCCAGGGCACATATTTCGGCACGTAAGCGTAAACTCCGGGCAGTTTTGGATGGGCGCATTTTATGCCCCAACTTACTATACCGCCGACGATCCATTTCTCTTTATCCTCGTCGTCTTGGCACAGCAGAGGACCTCCGGAATCACCCTGTCGTTCGATCGAACACCACATTATGTACATTGCACCGTGATCGACAGCGTTGCACGCGTACATAAAAAATATGACGTGATTTTNGGACGAGTTTTCTCGACGGACGCTTAGGCGTCAATCCTTCTGGTTTTCGAGATCGATCCGGTTAACCCATACTTACGTCGGAATATTTATGCATCTCGCGTCGAATCCAGGGCACATATTTCGGCACGTAAGCGTAAACTCCGGGCAGTTTTGGATGGGCGCATTTTATGCCCCAACTTACTATACCGCCGACGATCCATTTCTCTTTATCCTCGTCGTCTTGGCACAGCAGAGGACCTCCGGAATCACCCTGTCGTTCGATCGAACACCACATTATGTACATTGCACCGTGATCGACAGCGTTGCACGCGTACATAAAAAATATGACGTGATTTTCCACGCAAAAGCAAAAAATTATAAAAATACTGGGAAGTGGCTGTATTATGTGCGCGCGAAATCGGTCGAAAATCCCTTGAGTCATTTGTACACATAATTTACCTGGCACGCGTCTTTTCCTCCGTCCGGATATCCAGCACATATCATACCGTCGGTGACGTTCAGTTTGCTCGAGTGCTCCAGCCAAAGACTGCATATCTCTCTCTTCAAAACTGGAACTTGAACTTCGTTCACGGCTGGCTCGTATTCGGAAGCTACGGAAAGTATCGGATCAACGATATCCGTGCGTATTATTCATAATCGCTGCGCTTTGAATACGTACTGTCGATGTCGTTCTTCTTGCCCCAACCGATCACGGTGCAAAGCGTGCCAGGTACGAGACGGGTTTCGGGCGAAGGCAAACAGACGGGCCGTAGATGTTCGTGAAACTCGACTCGTCTCTCGAGCTGAAAACGTAATAATAGATCGAATTTATTCCGAAATAAGTATGGAAATAAGTGTGTACCTGGAAAAGAGCCACGTCGTTGTCGTGATCGCTTCCCACGTTGTAGTTCGGGTGAGGGATCACTCTCTTCACTTTCAGCTTCTGACCGAGGAAGGTGTGCGAGTGTCTTCTAGTGATTCCCAATTGTATCGTCCATCCCGTAACGTCCGTGTGACTGAGGATGGAATTCGCGTGTCAAACATTGTATGCGCGATTGCAAATTCATTAGAGATAAACGGCGGCGATGAGACTTACTTCCCGACGCAATGAGACGCCGTCAGAANCTACTTATAATGTTATTGTCCAAGGTTGAACGAATCCAATATTCCATACTCTAATCCGACGCCGTTTATCTTCCTCTTTGCATATTGTGAAAAGTTATGTATACTTCGTCTTCTTCTTCTTCTTTATTGTCATAATTCTCGATCATACTCGATAATCGTCTGTATGTACGTTATTATGTATCGATGAACAGGAAACGCACACCCATCGATCAAACGTTTAGAATTAGATACCTATATGTTTACCACTTTGTGGTTCGCGCGAGGTGGTATTTCTACGAAAAACCAGTGATGGCGAGGGCGATAGAAAACTGAATCTTTTTCATCGCATTCAATGCGAGATTCTGAGCCTGTTGCTTCCCTGTTACTCACTTATCGTCGGTTATACGACGTCGATGGAACTTGAAGCTTACGCGCAAACTCTTCCAGCGAAAACGGTCGTTGAATTTATCGAAAACGACGATCGAGCTTTCGCCGTTCGTAATATGTTTCAATTTATTTCACTTTTGCTTTCGCGTTCTTATTATTCCATTCGCGAGAAGGAGAAAGCGACAGGTGACCTCCGATAAACCGAGAACGAGGAACTGGAGGGCGAGGTCTATGACCATTTCTGCAACGAAACTCGTATCGAGTAGATCGTTGGTCGGCGATTCGGTTTGTCTTTATGCGCGACAATGCGCTGAGTGGAATCTTCGCGCGAACGAGCGAACGCAACGTAATTAGTATTTATTTGTATATACATATATATGTATGTAGATGGTAGGCTGTAGACTAATCTGATCGGAGCAATACCACGGTTAAGTACACACATATTTGGTCGGCAAACTATAGATAGTTCGTTCGTTCGTTCGTTCGTTCGCTTGCTCGGTTTACGCACATTCGTCGACGGACGAGTTTTCTCGACGGACGCTTAGGCGTCAATCCTTCTGGTTTTCGAGATCGATCCGGTTAACCCATACTTACGTCGGAATATTTATGCATCTCGCGTCGAATCCAGGGCACATATTTCGGCACGTAAGCGTAAACTCCGGGCAGTTTTGGATGGGCGCATTTTATGCCCCAACTTACTATACCGCCGACGATCCATTTCTCTTTATCCTCGTCGTCTTGGCACAGCAGAGGACCTCCGGAATCACCCTGTCGTTCGATCGAACACCACATTATGTACATTGCACCGTGATCGACAGCGTTGCACGCGTACATAAAAAATATGACGTGATTTTCCACGCAAAAGCAAAAAATTATAAAAATACTGGGAAGTGGCTGTATTATGTGCGCGCGAAATCGGTCGAAAATCCCTTGAGTCATTTGTACACATAATTTACCTGGCACGCGTCTTTTCCTCCGTCCGGATATCCAGCACATATCATACCGTCGGTGACGTTCAGTTTGCTCGAGTGCTCCAGCCAAAGACTGCATATCTCTCTCTTCAAAACTGGAACTTGAACTTCGTTCACGGCTGGCTCGTATTCGGAAGCTACGGAAAGTATCGGATCAACGATATCCGTGCGTATTATTCATAATCGCTGCGCTTTGAATACGTACTGTCGATGTCGTTCTTCTTGCCCCAACCGATCACGGTGCAAAGCGTGCCAGGTACGAGACGGGTTTCGGGCGAAGGCAAACAGACGGGCCGTAGATGTTCGTGAAACTCGACTCGTCTCTCGAGCTGAAAACGTAATAATAGATCGAATTTATTCCGAAATAAGTATGGAAATAAGTGTGTACCTGGAAAAGAGCCACGTCGTTGTCGTGATCGCTTCCCACGTTGTAGTTCGGGTGAGGGATCACTCTCTTCACTTTCAGCTTCTGACCGAGGAAGGTGTGCGAGTGTCTTCTAGTGATTCCCAATTGTATCGTCCATCCCGTAACGTCCGTGTGACTGAGGATGGAATTCGCGTGTCAAACATTGTATGCGCGATTGCAAATTCATTAGAGATAAACGGCGGCGATGAGACTTACTTCCCGACGCAATGAGACGCCGTCAGAATCCACTGATCCGCGATCAAAACACCGGCACAATAGAAAATCTGTTCGGGTCCACCCAGAACGGCCGCGAGGAATGGCCAATCCCCAGGAGACGACTCCACGCCGCCCNGGAAACGTAACGGTCGACGAGATCGAGTTAGTGTTCGAGCTCGATCGAGCAAACCCGGTTGTAGGTATTATCGTTTGACGGAGACAAAGCTAAGAATCTCGAAAGAAGGAAGCAACAGTTAAACGGAACGATTAAGGAAACAGAATTATAAGATTGGATTCGATCGGAAGGTCGTCGGAGTTACGAGAGGAAACGAAGAACGGGCAGGAACAGCATATAGAAAAGGACGCCCGATAATTGTCCTAAGGACCGAAGAACAGGCTGACTAAATACTCCAAACGCGATCAAACTATGCCGTGATCGACGGTCCTTCAAATATCGTTAAATAACAATGAAAGAAAACAATATAAAGAACTAATTCCAGTAAACACGTAGGTATATCCTAGCCGTCGTATCCGAGCGTCCCGCCGCACGTCGCTCGGCTGTCCTTACGAGATTATTTTAATCCCACGATTATCCACCTCTTTATCAAACGCCCGGACTTTATCCTACGAGCTTATCCCCGACACCGCGATGGAAAATGACGAATGGCCCACGATCGACGAACGGGACTCGGATCGTTACCGTACTTATTACATCGGTCGACTGCTCCTCTCGCGATT
>SMSR01015073.1:0-13085 GCA_019453355.1 Ceratina japonica | reverse complement strand
ACTCCAGGTAGTCCAACAGATTTAATCCGAACACGCCCAGAAAAAATCCGCAACGTCTCTTCGTTTCTAAATGCACAGGAGTAGCGTTACATTCGATCGTACCGGGATAAGAGTAGTTCTATATATCAGCTATTTACGGCTCCACGGTCTTAGGAACGTAAGACGGAAGCTTTCCTTTGAGAACGTCGGCCGGCATCCCTTTTCAAGGAAACGAAGAGATTACTTACGCGAGCAGAGGCTACGACAGGGCCGCACGTCGTGTCCCTGGGAACCGCACTTCGGTACAAAAACGGTGCAGAGAAACAGGGCAGCCAGTTCGTAGCATCTGACGTTGATCACGGACCCGTAAAGCTCGAGCTCTTGTTGAGCGTCGTGCTGGCCGTAATTGCCGATGTAATTCGGGAACACGGTGAAATTATACGGAATCTGAGTGAATCAAGACGAAACGGTCCAAGTAAATGCTTTATTTCCTTTCGATTAACCGCGGATAATTGTATGTATGTACGTTCGATGCGATCCCGGATTTCGTACGTCGCGGGCAAAGGGGACTTTCCGATCGAGTTAATGGATTATCCAGCCACTGTTGAATGCAAATCGTCTCTTCAATTTTTAATTCGCCAAGCATTCTCGTGTCGAGGCACTTCACGTCGTTATACGGTACGATAGTAAAAAAAACGAGAGACAGACAGACACAGAGAGAGAGAGAGAGGGAAAAGTGGAAAATAAATACGAAAAGCGTAGAATTGTCGGACCGATGATATCAGCGTCCGTTATTTGAAACGTTTATCCGGGCAGAATTCCGATTCTAGCGAACGCGAGCCGGCGTGGCTGGAAAAATATAGCGTTACTTTAATTCGATACCGTTCGAATGAATAGCTGGATAACTGCATAGCCGAGTAAGTCGGTGCCTAAGCAGGACAGACGCAGGCATCCGGAATCGAGCGATCGCATCGTTCGTTTACCTTATGATATTGACAGAACGTCACGATTATAGGTAGACAGACTCCCGGCGCTGGATTGTTATCCTCGACCATAACTGGAGCGCGTTCGGTGATCTCGACTTTGTTCGCGTAGATCAGCTTCGTCTCCGGCGGTATAACCGTCTCCGGGTACGCTGCGCGGGACAAAGTTTTTATTGGATCTGAATCCGAAATCCGTTGGTTCGCGCGTTTCCGCGTTCGCCGGTAACAGGATTCGATGATTCGCCGTTGCGTCTCTCCTCCCGGTCGAACGCGTAATTTCAGTTGGCGGCGATCGATACGCGCGCGCGAGAGTAAACGTTTACTTACATCTGACATAAATGGCTAGGCCTCCCGCGATGATCAAAAGCGCGACGGCGTTGAAAAGTACTTGCACGAATCTAAACCGCAGCCTTCCGGTAGTCACGTAGTGACCGTTGGTCATGTCCCGAATTATCTAAAAGCAATTATGAAAGAATCGTTCGAATCGGTTTACTCGTTCAAAATTCAAGCCAAGATTCTAGGCGGAGAGACGACTCGGTCCGCGGGCCGATTCGAATCCGCGTGTACAATGGGCTATCGGAGGATCGATCATTTCACAGAAAACGGCGATGAGTCCTCGAGAATCCAGCGAGTGGTCAGCAGGCCGAGAACGTTACGTTCGGCGAATGGACGGAATTCGGTCGTGAGATAAAACTGGAGAGCCTGCGAGTAAGTCGCGTCTCTGGTGTCAAGCGTGCCGCGCCCTCGCGATTAATTCCATGTTCGACGAGTCAACGTACTCGTCGCGAAACCCTCGGTTCGGTTGTCGGCCGATATCGATTATAATTTCCTCGCGGTCGCATCGTGCTACCGAACGACGGCGAATTACGTTACTTCTCCCGCGCCCCCGCTCTTCCGGACCCTATCGCTGTTTCCCGCTTCGATTTCGCTCTGCGTGCCTACATTTTTCGGTTTACGTTGAATTTTCAATCCGTTTTTACTGGCGATAGTCGATAATCCTTCGGCGCGGTATAGCGAGTAGGTGTCCACAGCGAATAAGTCGGTGTTCGCACAACTCGCTTAAAAATTGGTTAGAAATAACCGATACAGCGCGGTGACGGGAAAATATGTGGTCCGATTTCCGCGATCGATCAGACGAAATGAACGCGAAGCACATGCAGGTTTCCGCTCGATCTATCGGCAATCGACGGCTCTCGATTCGCGTTGCCCCCTCGACCTCGAATCCGTTCTGAGTACGTACGCGAGGAGCCGTTCGACGCTTAATTTCGTCCATCTATAGGCGCCTATATCCAGCGGCACCCGAGCGCGCCCGTCTGTCCGCGTACACATACGCGATCGTATGCCTCAAATTCTCTCGCTCGTTTCTCTATTCTCTCCGGGTTACGTAATAACCACCGACAGCGTGGGAAACGAATGCAATCGATAAGCGGGAAGTTGCGAGCGCGAAAGAATTAACGGTGCGCGGCGCCGCGCCGTTCTCGTCGTTACATGCATATAGTGTACGCCGTGCACTTGCGGAATACCGGAACGGGTCGAGGCGACGCGGATAAAATCGTTCTCGGCTTACCTTGTGACGAAGGGAACCGGTGCCGTTGCCGTGGACTCGGACGATCGTCTGCAAACTGGCCGGGGTGCTGGTGGACTTGGTGATAGTACGGCCGGACGCGTTGTCCGGCTCAGACACCAAAGCTCTGTCTGCAATTTCGCGGATAGAATAATTAAACTTCGTGAACCTACGTTCAAACGCAAAATATTATTTACTCAACGAAATTGTTCTCAACACGGAGAGATATAATGGATCTCTGTTTGGCTGGCGAACGGGGGAAAACAGAATCCTGGATAGAAGACTACTAGAGGGAGAGTGACAAAGTGAATTTGGAAGAGAGGAAGAAAGGCGCGAAGGATGTATGGGAAAAATGAAAGAAATAACGCGGGCAGTACACTGTTAAAAATGTTTCATTGGATTTAATAAAAAAGCACATGAATATTCGAACATAATTTAATGTAATGAAACATTTTATCAAATATTTATTACGGAACACTAATTTTCATGAACGTTACATTAAATTTTCTTCAAACTTCAATAAATTATCTCAAGGTTCATTAAATTTTCTTCAAAATTCATTACATTTATGGTAAATTTGCATTAATGTGTTTAATATACGAAAAACTTAAATTTAATGTATTATTTCTCATGGGAAGTGCATTAAATTTAATGATATTTTTAACAGTGTAGAACGATCGATCGACATTGATTTTCTCGGTACAGTGTAATTAAGTCACAGTTTCGTTACGTTTTAGTTAGGTTCAATTAAATCGTCGAATCACAGATATTTCGGAGAACCGTCGGTGTTTCGACGAAAAAATATTGAAACTATTTGGGAGGGTGAAAATAGTAGATCGATACTCGATTCGAAAGCGTCTTTCGCTTTTGTTCTCACGCTGCAATCCGCTGAGAGAAATTTAACTTCGTTCATTCGATTAGAATAATTATGAGCGTTGAGGATTTTCTGGCTTTCCGCGAGTCTCGCTGGTGGATGGAAGCTCTATAAAATCACTACGCGAAATATGCACTTTATTCCGAGCCCAAATGGCTCGTCGTCGGGTAATGTACAAATTTACAATTTGTGCGACTGTACAAAAGCGAGATTTAAACTTATGCGTGAACTATATAAGATTTCCAGTCGCACGTGGCCTTTACACGTTCGAACATTCCTCGAATAAACTCTTTCGTTATGGCAATTGTCGCAATCTACGGCGTGGTCTTACGATCAATGTGAACTGATCGATTACGAGAGTGACCCACGAGTCGATTATACTAATTGCGAGCAGACTATTTTAACGCGCACAAACTAATAGATCGCTCGGTTTGTACGCCATTAACGAACTCTTGTCAATATACCGATATCGTCACTCGTTAGCATACTTCGTTTTCGATTATATTAATACCGGACTGGATGTACACGAGCCAAAAACGTGAACAAATCTTCAACGGGCGATCTGAACGGACTGTTAACGATATGCGAATCGGCGACGGCTTCTGCTTTCCGCGTACTCGCGAATCGGCGGCACTGCCATCTAGGAGGCGATCGAACTTATTCGAAAAGATTCTCGATTAACGAGTAATACGATCGAATTTTGTACGAGAGCAAGTAGGTAGGTAGATACACGCGTACCTGGTACTTTTCCGTATTTGTGGGGCAGAAGCGGAGCCTCCATAGTCTTGCTGGTGTAACTCGGCGAGCTCGTCTGGCTAAAACTGTCCGAAGAGACGTTGCTGTCTTGTCTGACGCTGACTGGTTTCGTCATGGCGGTCTGAGAAATCGCGCTTAACGGCGGTGGAAGGTTCGTCTGCGTCGCTTTCGGCAGCTTTTCCAATTTCTCGCACGTTCTTTCCTTCCGGAGATTTTGCTGCTGCTGGATATTCCTAGCCCTGTCCGTGTCAATCTCGTATTTTCCTCGCGGCACCGTTGCCGTCGACCTCTGTTCCAAACGTAATCGTCTCTCGAGCTCCTGCGACGCTCTACGAAGTTCCTCGAACCTACTNCGTTCTTTCCTTCCGGAGATTTTGCTGCTGCTGGATATTCCTAGCCCTGTCCGTGTCAATCTCGTATTTTCCTCGCGGCACCGTCGCCGTCGACCTCTGTTCCAAACGTAATCGTCTCTCGAGCTCCTGCGACGCTCTACGAAGTTCCTCGAACCTACTTTTTTTTACAAAATAAGAGGAGACGAGCGTTCCGGATAAAAGTTTAAGTGAAAGTTCGAACGAAACTGAAGAATCGCGAAATGTATTATGGAAAGTGAACGATCGCGATTATGTTATCCGTGGAACGTGCAGGAATCGGTACGCGTAAGCGAGAAAGCTTTAACTTTGAAAGGAGCAGCCGTCACCGTATCTACGTACCTGTCGACAACGGGCTTCTCCTTGTTCGTCCCGAGACTGGAAGGTGCCTTCTCCTCTTCCGTTTCCTGCACTCTCTCCCCTTCTTCCTCCTCCTGCTCGTCGTCGCCGTCTTCCTCGTGAAGCCGCGTCTCGAGCTTCTTCGACGCGGCCTGAAGCTCTTCGAACTTGCATCTCTTCTCCGTCTCGCGTCGCATCTTCATTAGAGCCGCAAACTTGTTCTCGTCCTCCTGTAGGGCCTCTTTTCCCCGAGGCGGTATTATTTTCTCCCGAGACTTCGCGTCCGTAGTATCGTCGCGGCTGTCCACGTTGCCCTCTTTCCCCGTCTTCGACGATTGAAGCCTGTCGAACGACNTTCTCCCGAGACTTCGCGTCCGTAGTATCGTCGCGGCTGTCCACGTTGCCATCTTTCCCCGTCTTCGACGATTGAAGCCTGTCGAACGAGCGGCCGGGAGGGATGATGAAAAAGTTTCTCGCCAACGAACGAGGGGGAGGGAGGAATATTAGCGATAAAAACGGCGAAGGAAAAGCGTGTTCGCCTAATTGTATATACGGCCGTGCCAACTGTTGGCGGAGGGTTAAACTCGGTGGGAAAGTTCGCCCGAAACAAGTCCCTTTCCGGAACGGCGCGCTCCGGCCCAAGTATCGTAATTGTAATCGCGCTAACAATAAGTGAGGACGCGCGTAGCTCGACTTACCCATTAGTCTGCGCGTTCGTCGAAGCTCGTCTTTGTCCGGCCGTCCGCTGGTAATCCTTGAACTCGGGCTCGGCGGTCCTCTCGTGCAGCATCTTCTCGAGGTCGCGCGACGCTCTTTGGAGTTGTTCGAAGTTCGACTTTTGTGAATCGGCGGCGAAACCGAGCTCGTCGAAGTCCGCCACGAACTCGTTCTCCTCCGGCCCGGCCGAGTTCAACGCTGGCTGTCGATTATCGCAGTTCGCTTTTGGCCGATCCGGCACCTGTCTTCGGGTTCGACACGGACCCGCCGGACCGAGATCGATCAATTCTTCATTGGCGGAATTGTCGCGGGAGGTAGGAAGCGCGGGTTTCGCGTCGTTCGCCGGCGTCCGCGTGTCATTGGATCGTTTTCCTCGATCGACCTGTCCTTTCTGCCCCGTCGTCGTCGGAAATCGTATCGGGATCGGTTTCTCGTTTTTGCAGCGCTTGGGGATCGCCGGTGGCCGCAGCGGTATCGGCGGCGGAGCTACCTGAAGGATCGACAAGTCTCCCGGTAGGATTTTCATTGGCGCGGACGGTGCGTGCGTGCGTGCGCGTGCGAGCGACAAATTACTACTGTGCGCGCGTGTATACGCGTGTATCGTACGAGCCAGAGCCAGAGCCGTAGTCGGCTCGAGGGATCGCGATGCGTTTAGCTAGCTTAGATAAAGAGAAAGCTAGCGAGGCACCTCGCCGTCGTTTGCGTCTTATGGCGGAATAGAGGAATTGAACGTGTTGCCTGCCTAACCTTTGACAAGGTTAGAGCTTGCGACTAGACTATACCGTCATCGCGAACGAGCCCGCGCGGTCCGGCCGCGCTGTTTCGTATGTGTCGCGCGTCGGCCGTTGGATCTACGATGTCGACGAGTGCGCGCATCCCGGTTCTGCAGAAAATTTATTTCATCTTTATACGCGTCTCACGTTTTACGATAACGCGGACAGACGGACGACTCCGTCCGACGTCCGGTTCGTCGAACGACGTCGAATCTGTAGGTACCTACAGGAATAACGCGAGCGAAGAGAACGAAATACAGAGCCGAACGTAAGCCGACTTACCGTAGGCGTAGCGGAGTGCCGACGCGGTATCGGAAGTGGAGCGGGGCTTCCCGTGGTCGAGGGTTCCCGAGCCAGGGATGCGGGGACCGGCAACCCGACGCTGTGGATTCTATTCTGTCTGAAATTGGACGAGAAAATATTTTTCAAACGAGGAACCGATCGATTCGATTTTCGGGTCCGAGTCGAGAAGAACGCGTGCGAGAAACGCGAAAAGAGAAATTCGTTATATGGGCGCGCGATCCCGCGTTATATATTTTTCCTAACGTCTTGCGTAAAATATGACATTATCGCACGCATTCATAGCGTGCGTAAAATACTCCGCATTGAATTTTACGCACTCGTTAGGAAAAATAGTATACGTAAAAAATAGGTGATCACTCGTCTCAGTTATTGCCCTCGCATCGCTCGANTAACGAATGCGCAAAATAGGTGATCACTCGTCTCAGTTATTGCCCTCGGACCGCTCGGGCGACAACACCGACTCGTGCGATAATCATCTATTTTACGCACTCGTTATGTAATGTATCATTTTAACACCGCGTTCGTTTTAACGAGTAGGATAACGAAAATGGGGAGCAGCGTTTTTAAATGGGAAATCTTGAAACTGGAAACCTTGCGGTCACCTTTACATTATACGCCGCACGTGTCGCGTTCTCGTTTTCGCGAAGGCCGACTTTTCTACAGGAGAGAAGTTTTTTCCCTCCTCCTTTTTCCGGATAATGGGTCGTAGATTGTATATCGGGGCCGAACGGATTAAGAACAATTAAACTGAGCAAAATTATTCTAGCGAATAATTATCGAGATAGAAACACGGGTAAAATTGAATCGAGTTTCAAAGAGCCCTCGACGCTCGAAGACGACTAACGATAACGAATGGAGTGGGATTAATTCTCAATTACCTTGGTTGACGCCTGGGACTCGTATCGCCGCCGCGTACCTCCGTTCCCGACGACATCTTAAGCGCTGCAATCAACCGGAAAGTGTCCGATATTATTAGTATCGATCCGGCTAAATCAATCGCAAAATACAAACTACAGATAACAAAAAAAAGAAAGAATGCCATTTTGCTTCAATGTCGAGCCAAAGCGGTACACGTCCCATTTCTCCTACCGTCCCGTTAGCCCGACGGCTACGACGTCTATACTCTTCGACGGGCATACGTCGCGACGACTTTGCCGAAACGTGCGTTCGCGTGTACACCAGCAACGGCAGCAACTCGTGTGCCTAGAACGCCGCGAGCGAGGCTCAACTGTGTACCCAGTACCGAGTCTCCCTATCCCAGTTGGAGGATCGATGCCGAAACCGAGTCCATCCCCGGGTCTGGTCCAAACTTTTCCGCAAGTAAACGTTCGTACTTCGTGTAAAACGAAAAAGAAGCGCGTCGCGTTAGCACCGCTCCGCAAACGCGACTCGCTACGTACCTACTCACAACAGTTATTTTTGTCACTAGGACGTAAAATGAAATTTCACGGCCGAGTAGTGATCGTCCTTTGTGCACGAGGACCAGCGAAGCCGGTCCGAGTGGCGCACGATCACACGAGGCCGTGAATCTTTACGTCCGCGTTGTAAACATCATTTTTTGTTATACTATACTGTAGTAAAATTTGATTTTACGGCCGCATTTTGACAAGTACGTGAAATTGTATTTTACGTCCGGAAATGCGGCCGTCAAATCAAATTTTACGGTCTAGTATACCAAAAAGGTATATACCGATCTTTCCTTGTTCTTTCGTGAACCGCGCGAATCGTAATAGAGACGGGAACGTAGTAGCACAAACACGTGCAGTTAGTAGACAAAAATAGGGAACTGGACGATGAATTCCTGATTATTCCATTGATTCACGCTCGGGCTATGTCGCGGACAAAAGTTTAGAGACGGGGCTGTATTAGTACGAGGTTCAAAGCTTTGTCCTCGCTGCGCCGATGCACGCGCGCGGATATGTGGTCGCGAACGGGCATTCGACACAATGAAGCTAATCAGCGACGATAGCTGTGAGCAGCTAAGCAGCTCATTCATATGCAACGTCGTCAATGGCAAATATGGGCACGTCGCGACGGCGAAGATCAATTCGACGAACTATAAACATGGACGATTATTTTCTGAGTTTCGAGGAGGTATCAAAATCGCGCGAAACAGAACGACGAGCGTGTTTCGGAGTGCCGCGGTTTAACTTCCCGATTCGCACCGACGAGGGGTTGTCGATACGCGTTCAATTAGCGAGTCCGCGTATCAAATACGTAATCGAAAACCTCGAGCGAAACGCACGTATATAGGCACGTGGTAACGAGATTTGTTAGGTAGCCAGGCTAATTACGCACCGCGTCGGCCGATTAATCGAAGAAGGGTAAAATACGCGTGTGGCTTAATCGATCAGCCGAGCCAAACGGTGATGGAACGGCGGCACGGCCTGCCAAAGAAAATAGTAACGCGCACACGTGCCTATCGCATATTTATGTTTCTCTCAATCGCGTATCCTCTTAACATCGAAATTCGACGAGATCGCGTGCTTTAAGGAGGTTCATCTGGTACTTAGCAAGTCAAATGCAAGTTGNGATAAGAGTAGTTCTATATATCAGCTATTTACGGCTCCACGGTCTTAGGAACGTAAGACGGAAGCTTTCCTTTGAGAACGTCGGCCGGCATCCCTTTTCAAGGAAACGAAGAGATTACTTACGCGAGCAGAGGCTACGACAGGGCCGCACGTCGTGTCCCTGGGAACCGCACTTCGGTACAAAAACGGTACAGAGAAACAGGGCAGCCAGTTCGTAGCATCTGACGTTGATCACGGACCCGTAAAGCTCGAGCTCTTGTTGAGCGTCGTGCTGGCCGTAATTGCCGATGTAATTCGGGAACACGGTGAAATTATACGGAATCTGAGTGAATCAAGACGAAACGGTCCAAGTAAATGCTTTATTTCCTTTCGATTAACCGCGGATAATTGTATGTATGTACGTTCGATGCGATCCCGGATTTCGTACGTCGCGGGCAAAGGGGACTTTCCGATCGAGTTAATGGATTATCCAGCCACTGTTGAATGCAAATCGTCTCTTCAATTTTTAATTCGCCAAGCATTCTCGTGTCGAGGCACTTCACGTCGTTATACGGTACGATAGTAAAAAAAACGAGAGACAGACAGACACAGAGAGAGAGAGAGAGGGAAAAGTGGAAAATAAATACGAAAAGCGTAGAATTGTCGGACCGATGATATCAGCGTCCGTTATTTGAAACGTTTATCCGGGCAGAATTCCGATTCTAGCGAACGCGAGCCGGCGTGGCTGGAAAAATATAGCGTTACTTTAATTCGATACCGTTCGAATGAATAGCTGGATAACTGCATAGCCGAGTAAGTCGGTGCCTAAGCAGGACAGACGCAGGCATCCGGAATCGAGCGATCGCATCGTTCGTTTACCTTATGATATTGACAGAACGTCACGATTATAGGTAGACAGACTCCCGGCGCTGGATTGTTATCCTCGACCATAACTGGAGCGCGTTCGGTGATCTCGACTTTGTTCGCGTAGATCAGCTTCGTCTCCGGCGGTATAACCGTCTCCGGGTACGCTGCGCGGGACAAAGTTTTTATTGGATCTGAATCCGAAATCCGTTGGTTCGCGCGTTTCCGCGTTCGCCGGTAACAGGATTCGATGATTCGCCGTTGCGTCTCTCCTCCCGGTCGAACGCGTAATTTCAGTTGGCGGCGATCGATACGCGCGCGCGAGAGTAAACGTTTACTTACATCTGACATAAATGGCTAGGCCTCCCGCGATGATCAAAAGCGCGACGGCGTTGAAAAGTACTTGCACGAATCTAAACCGCAGCCTTCCGGTAGTCACGTAGTGACCGTTGGTCATGTCCCGAATTATCTAAAAGCAATTATGAAAGAATCGTTCGAATCGGTTTACTCGTTCAAAATTCAAGCCAAGATTCTAGGCGGAGAGACGACTCGGTCCGCGGGCCGATTCGAATCCGCGTGTACAATGGGCTATCGGAGGATCGATCATTTCACAGAAAACGGCGATGAGTCCTCGAGAATCCAGCGAGTGGTCAGCAGGCCGAGAACGTTACGTTCGGCGAATGGACGGAATTCGGTCGTGAGATAAAACTGGAGAGCCTGCGAGTAAGTCGCGTCTCTGGTGTCAAGCGTGCCGCGCCCTCGCGATTAATTCCATGTTCGACGAGTCAACGTACTCGTCGCGAAACCCTCGGTTCGGTTGTCGGCCGATATCGATTATAATTTCCTCGCGGTCGCATCGTGCTACCGAACGACGGCGAATTACGTTACTTCTCCCGCGCCCCCGCTCTTCCGGACCCTATCGCTGTTTCCCGCTTCGATTTCGCTCTGCGTGCCTACATTTTTCGGTTTACGTTGAATTTTCAATCCGTTTTTACTGGCGATAGTCGATAATCCTTCGGCGCGGTATAGCGAGTAGGTGTCCACAGCGAATAAGTCGGTGTTCGCACAACTCGCTTAAAAATTGGTTAGAAATAACCGATACAGCGCGGTGACGGGAAAATATGTGGTCCGATTTCCGCGATCGATCAGACGAAATGAACGCGAAGCACATGCAGGTTTCCGCTCGATCTATCGGCAATCGACGGCTCTCGATTCGCGTTGCCCCCTCGACCTCGAATCCGTTCTGAGTACGTACGCGAGGAGCCGTTCGACGCTTAATTTCGTCCATCTATAGGCGCCTATATCCAGCGGCACCCGAGCGCGCCCGTCTGTCCGCGTACACATACGCGATCGTATGCCTCAAATTCTCTCGCTCGTTTCTCTATTCTCTCCGGGTTACGTAATAACCACCGACAGCGTGGGAAACGAATGCAATCGATAAGCGGGAAGTTGCGAGCGCGAAAGAATTAACGGTGCGCGGCGCCGCGCCGTTCTCGTCGTTACATGCATATAGTGTACGCCGTGCACTTGCGGAATACCGGAACGGGTCGAGGCGACGCGGATAAAATCGTTCTCGGCTTACCTTGTGACGAAGGGAACCGGTGCCGTTGCCGTGGACTCGGACGATCGTCTGCAAACTGGCCGGGGTGCTGGTGGACTTGGTGATAGTACGGCCGGACGCGTTGTCCGGCTCAGACACCAAAGCTCTGTCTGCAATTTCGCGGATAGAATAATTAAACTTCGTGAACCTACGTTCAAACGCAAAATATTATTTACTCAACGAAATTGTTCTCAACACGGAGAGATATAATGGATCTCTGTTTGGCTGGCGAACGGGGGAAAACAGAATCCTGGATAGAAGACTACTAGAGGGAGAGTGACAAAGTGAATTTGGAAGAGAGGAAGAAAGGCGCGAAGGATGTATGGGAAAAATGAAAGAAATAACGCGGGCAGTACACTGTTAAAAATGTTTCATTGGATTTAATAAAAAAGCACATGAATATTCGAACATAATTTAATGTAATGAAACATTTTATCAAATATTTATTACGGAACACTAATTTTCATGAACGTTACATTAAATTTTCTTCAAACTTCAATAAATTATCTCAAGGTTCATTAAATTTTCTTCAAAATTCATTACATTTATGGTAAATTTGCATTAATGTGTTTAATATACGAAAAACTTAAATTTAATGTATTATTTCTCATGGGAAGTGCATTAAATTTAATGATATTTTTAACAGTGTAGAACGATCGATCGACATTGATTTTCTCGGTACAGTGTAATTAAGTCACAGTTTCGTTACGTTTTAGTTAGGTTCAATTAAATCGTCGAATCACAGATATTTCGGAGAACCGTCGGTGTTTCGACGAAAAAATATTGAAACTATTTGGGAGGGTGAAAATAGTAGATCGATACTCGATTCGAAAGCGTCTTTCGCTTTTGTTCTCACGCTGCAATCCGCTGAGAGAAATTTAACTTCGTTCATTCGATTAGAATAATTATGAGCGTTGAGGATTTTCTGGCTTTCCGCGAGTCTCGCTGGTGGATGGAAGCTCTATAAAATCACTACGCGAAATATGCACTTTATTCCGAGCCCAAGTGGCTCGTCGTCGGGTAATGTACAAATTTACAATTTGCGCGACTGTACAAAAGCGAGATTTAAACTTATGCGTGAACTATATAAGATTTCCAGTCGCACGTGGCCTTTACACGTTCGAACATTCATCGAATAAACTCTTTCGTTATGGCAATTGTCGCAATCTACGGCGTGATCTTACGATCAATGTGAACTGATCGATTACGAGAGCGACCCACGTGTCGATTATACTAATTGCGAGCAGACTATTTTAACGCGCACAAACTAATAGATCGCTTGGTTTGTACGCCATTAACAAACTCTTGTCAATATACCGATATCGTCACTCGTTAGCATACTTCGTTTTCGATTATATTAATACCGGACTGAATGTACACGAGCCGAAAACGTGAACAAATCTTCGACGGGCGATCTGAACGGACTGTTAACGATATGCGAATCGGCGACGGCTT
>SMSR01015072.1:0-10241 GCA_019453355.1 Ceratina japonica | reverse complement strand
AGACAATGTTGAAAAATGGCCATATATTACAAATTATGTAAAAAATTCTTGAATTTTATAATAATATCATAATTTTTGATAAATGCTCCAAAAGACGATCAGGAAAGAACAGATTATGACAAGAATTGATGAAATCTAATATAATATGTTGAATTCTGACATAATCTAACATGTTAAAATTTCACAAAATTTGATGATATATATTCGTGAAGAAATTCAACATATTATATTAGATATCGTCAATTCTTGTCATAATCTGTTCTTTTCTGACTGTTTTCTGGAACATTTATAAAAAATTATGATATTATTACAAAATTTGAGAATTTTTTACATAATTTATAATATATGGCCATTTTTCAACATTTTCTGTCCAATTATAACATGCATATTTCCATCACGGTTGGATGTTATACGTCATGATCGGACTGAGAATTTTTATCCAAAATAAAACATTTGTACTCTTATACTAAAATTCATCAATTGTATTTTACACATTTTTGTGTAAATGCCTAAATTCTGCAGTCTGACCATGATTTTCGTTATGTCGTAATTAAAATTCTTTTACAGTATTACGAAGAGCAAAATTCATGGGTATCAATTTTAGGATCGTATTTAGATCTAAGACGAGGGATAGTGGGAAGGAAATAAAGGGAGCAACAGGGGGTGTTGCTTCATGGGGATGTTCCTTAGAATACTATGAAGAGACGAATTTGTAGTTGTGAATGAGACGAGGGGAAATCTAATTGAATATAATATCTAATCGATGAAAGCTCTGAATATCCCATTTTTCCCCATATTATTCACACGTCTTCAACCAATTAAAAATTATACATCTAAGATTTTATAAGTTCGATTAACTGATTAATCATACTTTAGCTATATATCATACTTAGTTTCACAGTTGTGACGTAGTTGTGACACAACGTGGAATTAAACTGAGAACTTGTTCAAAATCGATCGATTTAATCTCTTACGTAGCGAAGACTCCAAACGAAGTACTTACTCTGGTGAGTACGTAACAAAACTGAAGTGACAAGTGAGAGAAAGGATCGGGACGCAATAGAAGAGTGGAAAAGCAAGCGGATGAAGCGTCGTGGGAGTACAAGTAACGGACACCGTCGGAGACAGCACGTGATGCACCGCGTACAGGGTGTTCCCTTTTTTTAAACATTCCTCGAATTAAGTCAATCTACACAGTGAAAGAATTTAAGTGCAATTGTCTCATATTGTATTCACGTACAATCTTAACATTTCTCCTTCTTCTAATGTCGATGCATTACATTTTCTGCGAAGATGACACAAGAATCATATGAATTCGATATTAACATTCACGTAAAAAAGAATTTTCAGTCCGACGCAAATGTTTCGCTTTGAAGAATGGGAAAACCTATCGCGACGGAACAGTGTTAAGGGATTCGCGAATAAGAGAGGCACCCCGTGTGTAGGAGGGAACAAAACTGGATTGTGTGCGCGCGGAGGCGTATTGGTGCGTGGGGGATCGGTGCTCACACGGGCCACGGATCACGGGGCTCACACTCCTCTATCCTGCTAAACGGTAAACCGATCTGTGAACATTTCAGCAGTCAGCGATCTCGAAGGCTAATCCTCGAACGAGTGGGGTTGATACACACATCGACTACCACCACCGTCGCCGACGCATCGGCCTCGGCCTTCGCCATCAGCGTCGCCATCAAACGTTCCCGTGCCCGTTCCCCGTGGCGTCGCCGGAGTTCAGCCGACCGGAGGGGACCGGGATCCGCGATCCGCCCGTCGGACCCGCGTGTACGACGCGTCCCCGTACACGTGTCGCCACTCCGGGGGGATTCATACGGCGTGTACGCGCGTACAAACATTCCCGGGAACGTATGGGTACGCTGTCGGACCGTTGGAAAGGGTGCCGACCCTACGAACCTGTTTCCCGTCTTCCGGCAAATTCTCCAACTGCGCGCCGCGAAAAAACGCCCGGAAAATAGTCGCCGTATAGCTGGATTTATCCCGATATACCTTTCACGTGTCTGTCACCTTTCCCATGGTAAAAACAATATTCAACTTAGTGTCTGATACCGTCGACGAAAAACAGAGTTGAAATAACCAAATCTTTTTTTAGTACTGCATTTTGTGATGCACTTGTACAGCTAAGAACGATTATTCTTAGCCAGCTCCGGATTATGTGTGCGTCTCCTAGCAGGACACATTGAAATTTTAATATGCATATATGTATTGAAATTTTACACACACTTACAATTTTGAAGTGTGTCCGAATATTAATGGGAGTCACTGTAAATGTGTTCCGCTAAGGGACACATAAGCCGGAACTGGCTGAGGATAATTGTACAATCGTTGACTTGTACTACTGATTTCGTTGCTTCTCACTGCTGCCGTCTTCCTTGTTTGAAAAAATTGTGTAGGGAACGTGTCAGAGACCTTGTGATGATTCGTGGCACGTGTGATATTAATAGGATTTGATCTTCCAGCCCCGGAGTTGTTGCCTCGTCGTGATCCGAGTAGGTATGTATGTTATGCAGATTAACAGAGGAGGGTCAGCGCGCGTGAGGATTCACATATGTTTAAATGAGATGACTGACGATTAATCGACTGTCCAACAGGATTGTGTACCTGACGGGACCTCTCACAATGGAAGATGCACTTTAAAGACAGATCATTTTTATGCAGTGTCTCATAACAAAATCAAAACACGAGAAACAAACGACTGATCTCATAATCCACCGATTATATCCTGAAAAATACTTCCCTCGCCGCGGATTAATGTTTCACTTTTCGAATTCCCATAGAAAACTATGAAAATTCCCGGACGACGAGCGATTCCTCTTTTCGTTTCGTCGCGATTCGCCGTTCGTCGGGAAATTTGCGAGTACGGTGGAAAAACCGGCAGGAAAGTTTTGTACAGAGAGGACGAGGCATTAATTCCCGCAGCCGCGTGGTTCCTCTGGGCGTTAGCATGACAGGTGACGATCAAAGCCCCGGCTTAACGCAACGACCCGTTCCGTCCACACACATCGCGTCGCATCGCGGCGTTCCACCGCAAGAGCGAAGAGACCGGGCATCGTGCCGTCTTTCTCGTCTCACCCTCGCACGCGACGGGCCTCGACCATCCCCGTGGCCATTCCGCCCGTAACCCCCCCGCCGGCCCCCGCGCCGCACCCTCTTCTCGCAGAGAGAGAGAGACCCGCTTTACAGTTTACCGTTTATGTGGATGGATTGATGCTGCCGGCCGCGTGTACGGCACGCCTCGCTTCGTTGCGTTACCAGCCGTCCACTCCCACGCCAACCCCCGTTCCATCATCGCTTTCTTGCCCCCTCGGTGTTCCATGGTTTTCGCCTGTCCCGGCCGACCGCCTTTCCTCGACACGCGGTCGACCCGACGGAAACCATAACGCCGCGGGCTCGCTCTCCTTTTCACCGGCCAACTACTCGTTAACGTTTCACGTTTTCACGTATCATCGATCACTTCGTTATACCAATTTAACGCGTCGTTCGCCGGTCACGAGTTAACCCGTTACCAAGTCCGAGCTCTGACACAGAGAATATTTAATAATAAAAAGTACGGAAATTTGACGTGACGCGAGATGGTTCCTGCTTCAGATTGTCAATCGAATGTATTAGATTAATTATTTTCACTGAGCACTTGGAGTCTGATTAGAAACCAAAGTTACCATAAGTATAGGTGCCTCACACGATTTTGGGCCAATTTCAATTGCACATGGCACCACGATCTGGTCCAAAATCGTTTGAAGTACCTGTAAATTTTATCAGAAACGTGAGGGCAGAAGTCGAAGTAATTTTAATTAACTGCCTTCCTGGCGAACGTTGGGAGATTGTCTGAGGAAAGATAAGAATCGAGAAATAATCCTGATTTCCGACCGAAAGGGGCAAACAACGAGGCGTCGCCGAGGCTTAATTCCTTTCGGTATGCTTCGCCACTTTCAGCGAAAGGGTGGCCTCGGAATTATGAACGGAAACAAAGAGATTTAAAGTTCGAAGTTGCGAGCGCGCGATCGATTGGGCATGAAACGAGGCAAAGTTTGCGGATCCACGAACTCGGTCCCTCTGTTTGAGTGTGTACACTGGAAATGACGTCGATCGCTGCCTCTGCTACATTTTGCTCCAAACGAACTTGGAAAAACTTTTTCCACGATTTTTGTAATATAGAATTTCATTCGGTTTATTTTCTACCTGGCTAATATTTAAGGGGCGTCCCAAAATTCGCGCAAGAAGTAATTTCGACAGAAACCTCAGGTTTCTAATTAAAAATTGTGAATTTCTTATCAATTCATGAAGTGTACAGTATAGGGTTAATGAGAAAATGATTCTGTCAGAAAAATCAGCATCTGTTCAGCGCTAGAATGAAACAATTTTACTTGTGTCAGATAATTTCTTAGCAAAATTCTTATTCCGAATTGAAAAAAAACCCAGCGAGTCGAATGGAAAATCTGAATTCGATTGAGAACGTAACGCGTATGACAATTCGGCAAGTGACATCACGGTAGTATTTTTTACGTGAAGAATCGTAGAAAGGGAAGAGCGGAGCTGTAAGGAAGGATCCGGCGAGTCTTTCCCTTTACAAGTTACAAATCCGACGCGGTAAGCCGCTTGGTAATCTTCTGATATCGTTTAACGCCATATTTCGCAAAATATACGGGTATCCGCGGCACGGTAGCATTTCGGCGGCGAGGTAGCAGGGCAGAGAGCTGCTCCCATACCGGGAGGGACGGATTTCCCTCCGCTCCGTGTCGCGTCGAAACGAACGAGAGGATGGGTGGTCGGGTCGGGTGCTGCTGCTGCTGCCGGTGCTCGCTGCCGTGAGAGGGGAGGGTTAGAGATCTCCGGGTTGTTAGGCGGCGGATGATTGCACGCCTGCGGCGGCGCTTCGCGAGTACCGCATACATAATATATGCCACTTACCGAATGGTCACCTACGTTTTATGGGTATCTCACAATGTCCCAGCATCCGGTACGCAAGGATCCCTCGTCCAAGAATGATCGGGGACTTTTATACCGAGAAACTGAGAGAAATTTCCAAGTGCCTTGCACCGAGGCAACGTCAGGACTCGCAGGATTAATTTCGGTTGCTTATATACTTGTAGGACTTGCAGGATTAATTTCGGCTGCTTATATATACTTGCAGGACTTGCAGAATTAATTTTGGCTGCTGTATATACAGAATAGTCAACTGGTGGTAAAACTGCAAAGGGAGTGACTTTATGTCAATCTATTTTGTATAGAAATATTTACCAGGATACCTACATTTGATCATGTCTGAGTCTGACGTACGTCTCTAGCTTCCGGTTCAGACATCTGTGTAAACATTTTCGATATCTCTCAGTACCATTTTTATCTTACTCCTCCGATTATATATACACAGTCATATCAAGACTACGTTCAATCCCAAAGAAATGACAAATCTATTCTATACTTTCGTCTCATGTTTTTATACCTAATCACCACTCTCTCGGTTGCACCACCAGTTACCACCCTCCGTCTTTCACTGCGGGTGAATCACTCGCGGCGCACGTTCAAAGCGGAGAAGTCTAATCGTAAGTTCGGTAAAGAGAAATCTCGCAGCTAACACATGCCCGCTTTCACAGATAATGGCCGTGAATGAGCGAGAGATCAAACGAGGGCGGGGGTGGTCCGGAGGGGGCGCGTAGAACCCGCGAGGGCTCACCTCACCCCGTGTGGAGTCTCCTTAACGTTAGGAAGCCCTGCCACTAATTGAATCTCCTCTCTTACTCGCGTCTGGAGCCTCGGCAACCGCTGGGAACCGGAGCACCCGTCCTGCATTAAACACCCCCGACACCCTGGCCGCCCCTCATCCCCGTCGAGCGGTCTGGTCCGCCCCTGGCTGCCTTTCTCTTTCGATATATACCTCCATCTCTCATCCGCCCCCGTGCGCGCCACCCCCCCCCGCCGTTCGCCGCTTTCGTCGCCTTCCTTTAAATATGTTCTACATTTCTTTCCCTCGCGAGTCGCTCGCCTTTTTCTCGCTACCGTTCGCCTTTCTTTCCGTTTCTACTTCTTCTTATTTACCCGCCCCCGTCTGCACCATTTCTCCCGCGTTACTGCTCCTCGAACGAACTTCTTTGCTCCGAGCCACCCCGCCACGGTCTCCTCTCCTTTCGCGTTCAAACTTTATTTCATGTCTTTTGATTTAGATTTTCAAAGAGCACGCGGCTTACGCCGTGTACACGATCGGTATCGCTCGGTGAAAGCCCTCCCGCGTTTCGAAATAGCATAATGCGTTTTCAATTTATAATTTAATTCGGTATAGATCAATGCCGGCGGACGAAATACGAGGTTATTAATTGCGTTTATAATCGTGACATCGTATTCGGTTGAAATATCAAACCCGGGATTATGCAAAGTCGTGCACTTATCGATATCAAATCCGATTTGCCACGGTCCGCGGAACGCGGCTTCGAATCGGTGCTGAATTCGACGGAGGCGAACGTCGAAATTTTTTATCGTAAAAATTGTCACGGATTCTTGTAAAGTTGAAAGCGTTGATCGAAAAGTACTGCTGGTACTTCGGTCGGTGAAACGGTTATTCGTGAGTCACGGTAGCCAACGCGACGTTTATGGAATGTTTGACCAGTAACAGGAAAGTTTACAGCAGATAAATGCTAATTACTTTCATCGGGTATAATGTAATGCCGCGACGAGAGGGGATTACGCGTTTTCGACCGATTAATTAATTAAATCGAAAATGGCCGGCGCCCGAAGGATAGACACGCGTACAGTGAGAATTAAAAGCGTACAACCTTATAAAGTCACCTAACGAGTTCATCTAAATGTTCAGCTGTTTCCATAGAGTTCATCTAAATGTTCATCTATTTCCATTAAGTTTATCTAAGGATTTTGCATTTTTATATCATTGGACTCCAGATTTCGTGAAATTACGAATAAATTGTGCAGAGATAATAAATTTCATATATACTGTATAGTTCAGTGTAAAAAAGAATGCATAATTCAATGTGCAAATGTTGATACGATAAACGTGTTCATTTTGCTATCACTGAATTTTATGAATTTTGGGACAGAAAATCGAGAGGCGAGAAGAACGATGAAACGCGAAAAAAGCGGAACGTGGGATGACGTTGCCAGAATAGTTATTGAGACTTCACGTATGAAATGAAGTCTCTCTCTAATAGAGACACATACGTCAAGGGAAAACTTGGTACCTTTCAAAACTACATGGTTTATCACTACATATTAATTTATAAATATCATATCTTTCATATTTGTAGAAACTTTCCGTTTTTGTCTGCATTCTGCTCGTATCACTTTGCAAGGGAAATGAATCAGGGCGTTTTCTTTAATTTGCATTGAATCAACGCGACTCACAACTTGACTTAAAGGTGACTTACACCATTACTTTTACCCCCTCAAATAGACTATTCAACCGCGATTGTGTTTTACTTTGGCCGCAGCCACGTTTGCTTAGGAGCGCGTGTCTGACCAATAACTGACTTAAACCACTGCCGGCGCGAGACAGGGAAATCGTTCCTCCGTAAAACCGCATTGAAACAGTAAATGGTAACGTTATCTATCGCGAGATAGAAAAATTGTTACTCTGTAAAATCATTTGGAAACAGCGAATACTAACATTATCCGAGTTACAGGCTCATCCTTCAACTATCTCTCATGACAACCTAGCAGCCCGTCTCAGCGCGACTGAGAGATCGCATGATTTATAAAGAAATGAATTGTAGTATGAAACATGACTTACCGTCTCTGTTCATGTTGGCCTTGAAGCACTTGGCGAGTCGACAAGCACGACAATGGTTCCTATGCGTTTTGTCGATGGGACAGCGTCCTTTCAGCTCACCCTGGACCTTGCAGATGTACCTTCGATTGTTGTGAATGCTCCTCTTAAAGAATCCTGAACAACCTATGCAACAAAAGTTCGTGCATGCTTTTAGAAAAAAATCATTGAAACTTTACCGCGTACGTTGCGATTTTTGCACTATGCCTCGAAATTTTTAATAATTTTTGTTTCCTCAAAATATAGGGTATGAATAAAGAGTTCGTTGTTCGTTTTTGGATTGGATTCATCGAACTCTATTCGTATTTTATAATGAGAGTTGCTCAGGTGTCGAGTGAACACTGCGGCCTAATCAAATCGAATTGTAATCAACGAATCTGTTGTCTCTTACGATGTACAAATGAGCGCACGTTTCTAAGTGCTTTTCGAAATGAAATGTTTAAGTACAGGAGAGCTTGATAATTACCGTCGCAACTGTAGATGCCGTAGTGTTTTCCAGAGCTACGGTCACCGCATACCAGACACGGTATATCAAGTAATCTGTCTCCTACAACAGAAATTGACTTAAGTCCATTTCTAAAAGCGAACCATTTCTACTGATAAAAGGAGTTCTTTCTACTCTTTCGATATTATCAGAAATTTCTACTACGGCTTTAACAAATATTATAACAAGAAGCCTTAATAAATTCTAGTTAAACAATTGTGTAATTAAACATGGACAATCGAACTGTTGTGTTAATAAAATGAAACAGTTTATCACGATGTAAAAGTAACAGAAATACCAGTTGCGTTATATTATAAGAAATGAAGTGGTATGCTATATGTCAGTATGAAAAGCGTTTAAATAAATAAAACGTTTTTCATGGATCGTTTCTCAGTGAGAGATAAAAAACAGCAAAACAAATTCATTGATTACATTTGTGACCAAAAGAAAATACGCGTTTAGCCGGTACAGCTTCCTAGCGTGTCTGACTATGTACAGATGTTTCCACTTGATTTGCATTCCCGGTGAAACATTGCGATCTAGCTTAGCAATAAACCTTCTCTATTTATTTACGTATCTCGTAAGCTCTGTCCCAACACTTCCGCGGTTACATTAAAATATAAGTCACGTGCTTTTTGCACGTGCATTTCGTTTGTACAAAATCCATATTAATTAATATGTAGATAACATCGATCGCGATTGTTCTCTCGTTTGAATCCCGTATTTCTTAAACGCGATTAATACAGGATAGAAGGGTATATCGCGAGAGAGCTTGAAAAACGTGAAAAGCTGGCGGAGTTCGTTTAAGAAAACGAGGCGGACCGTAAGAAGAGCCCGGGCGTTAATCTGTTTCTCCCCCATTTCGGAGGAGAACCCCTAATCGTCCTAATGATCCGCGGCAAGAAAAACACGGCCATGCCTAAGCCAACCAAAGCTTCCGTTTCTGGCCTGGGGAACCAACCGCCTTCTTCTCACACCCGAAATTCTACCAGACCTAACCCGATCGGGTGAGCTGCTTCAACCCCAACAGATTAGCTCCTTTCACACTCGTACTTAGACGATCTGTTGTCTTATCTGTATCCTAAGCGCGGCGCGATTCTCCCCGATGAAATTAATACGAGTTTCGATACTCGGAAACGAATACTAACATTTCAAATACCATAAGAAATTCTTTTAAGGTATAATCATTCGATTGTCTAATATATTTACTATCAGAAAGCGAATCTGGATGTAAAGACGATTGAGCATTTCTCCAGTAATTTGAATAAGATGCCTTCTGCATAAACCTATGAAATACATGATTACCGTTTATAATCACTTAGCAATCACTGTAATAGTAATCGTCGTACCTGTATCGTTAAAAAAATGGTACAAGTGATAAATACAAGTATCCCGAAAATTACAGCAATCGTCACCACCGAGTTCACTCGCTGTGATTATTTTTCAAAATCACATACACTTTAATATTGCAAAATACTAATCGATTATAAATTATACGCCGCGTTAAAAATCGGCCGAGAATTAAACAAAAAAAATTTGTCAAACGCTGCGAGACACAATTTTTTTACACACTTTGCAGCTTCACAACTGAACGTTCAATTCACTGCGTACCGAAATGTCACCAAGTATATTATTAACGAAAGCGACCGAGCACTGGAGATAATTCACAATTCCTCGGACGGTTGACAACGAGAACCCCATGGCACGGCGAGGGTCGAGCTGTCCGATCACCAGGCACATAATCGCAACTTCGTATAGAAAAAGGATTCGTCGAAGGCGAACGGGAATAATTACACGCGTGTCACTGTGTCCCGGTTACCGCGTGGACGTATCCGGTAGCTGGCGAACAGGGTACCTCCTAACGTATCATCCCGCGGAGAAAACCAAGAGAGAGGGAGAGAGAGAGAGAAAGCAAGAGCGAGCGAGAGAGAGAGAGAGAGAGATAGAGGCACGCCTTATCGAACTGACCTGTGC